>APFE030082920.1:16457-32847 GCA_000404065.3 Pinus taeda | reverse complement strand
TGCTCTCCTTAGCTTCTCACCAGTCATTCTCATCCATCCACATCTATCAAAGGCATCAATACAGTCCCCTACCTTGCCTCATAGAACCCCCTGCGAAAACTGTGTCTAATCCCCGCACCCAAAAGTGCCTTTCCCCAATTTTCCACCAAAACCCTAAAAATCCCTAAATCAAACCTTTTTATCAATTTACTAGCCTAAAATCAATGTTTCCACATTGGTTATCTCACCCATTGAATATCTTTACTGAGATAGACTGGAGAGAGCCCTCTCCTGCCCCGTAGGGCTAGCTACGAGGCTAAGTGGTTTGATGTTGCCTTGGAGTTTACCTTTCTCAGCCTGAGGTGAAATTTCAAGTGCTAACAGACTAGATCAATGCCATCATTTAGTTTTGAAGCAAATCATTTTCATTAACGTGTTCCACTACATCCTTGAAGACTTAATCAACATGAAGACCAAATCAAACACTTCTATTGCATCAATTACCATGGAAACTTACGTTGGATCAACCTGTGTTTTTCCTTGTTCATGCATAGATACGAGGAAGTGATTTTCTGTTGCTTACACTAGGTTGCAAACACCCTTTTACATAGGCCGTAAATTATGTAAACACCAATTGACAAGCCATAATCAATGTTCATACCATAAATATGGGAAACATAAATATTATTCAACCTAGATCTATAACCACTGCTCCATAACAACCTCAAGCACCTTTCCAATCACCCTTAGACCTCCAGAACACTTGAACACATCGAATAAACCATATACAAGCTCTTCTTAGTTGTCAACATCAATGCATAATGGGTTGACTACATAGTTGACATCGATGCTAAAACCATGTTGCCAACAATATCCACCTTTGGCATTGACGACAACCTACAACCACAACAACAAGTAACTCTCTTCACTAGCTTCCATTCTCCTCTAACTGGCTGGTTCATTCTCCCCAAGTGGCTGGTCTCATTCACTTCCTTTGACATCAATAGAAAAGGGTGACCAAACCTTATTGAAACACCATGCTAACATCAATTATACTGAGTTGATACAAATTGTTTTCTGATGAAGCATAATCAACTACCTAGATCTGCAAATAGGATTTAGAACCCAAATCTACTACTCACATTTGTAACTCCTAAAAATGGCATAAATGACAATGTTGCTAAGAATTATGAACATGCTCCCCCTAAAGTTGTGCTTGGAATTCAAACAAATCTTCGCGTTGCTGTTCAAAAATATTTGGTATTGTTCTACTTGTCCTGTTGGAGCCCATACCTCCTTGAAACATGTTAGAGGTTACACAAGATAGACCAAGGAATCACAACCAATTATGACAAAAAAATGAACATGATAGTACAAGGATTAATAATGAAATACAAGGCTACATTAATGCAGCCAAAGGTGCTTACATGAATGAAACATATGACTTCTTTCTATGCATGGTTGGAATAAGGGTTTTTTCAACCAGAATGTTAATGATAGACAAGTACATAGATATGGCTATAGGACATTCTCTTTCACTTATGCATACAATATATGGGACTACTAAAAAACATAGTGAAAGAAAGATGTAAATAGCATGCAACCCTTGAAACCCTAATTTTCATGCATAACTCCCCCCAAGCTCATATACCTCCTAGGCTTGTTGCTGATCCTGCGTACCTAATCTTGCATTTGGGCTCTTGATCATACCATGTTTTTGTTGTAACTCATCTTCATGTCTTATTTATGCTTTTATATTGCTACCACACGCTCGCCTTGAGACTATGCATTCTTCTGCAATCATTTATGAATAAATATGATACAATGGATTACAATGGGGAATATATTTTCTTAATTAGAATATAAAGAGGAAGATATTTCTTTCACTTTCTTGCTTTTGCTTAATCTTCCCTTATGCACACACACATTGTCTGGGGTTCTAACTCCTCTTGCTATCAACAACTTTGAACATTCTTTCCTGATACTGCAAATTTTGGAGTTGAATATCACTTCCTTTCCTCCATCTACCATCTAAATCACACTGAAGATGTTATGGATGAGTCCCTTAACTAGTAACACATCAAATAAATTTTTCTTCTTATCACCAAGATTGGCCTTAGCTTTTCCCAAACCTCTTGCTAGCGAATTGTCTCCAAGAATGACATGATCATCTTTGATTTTCTTCAAGTAGAGGAATCTGCTCTTGAACCCTGACATATGATGGGAACATCCATTATATATGTACCATATGTTGTCATATTCTTCAAGTGTGCATAGAGCGATACCACACTTCACTTGCTTCTCCTCTTTCTTCTTCCACATCTTGCTAGGCTGATTTATGGCATGTGCATTCCCCTCTAGCCTTCTGCTAGGCCTACTCTAAGTAAGCATCTTCTTTTTGTTGTTTTGCCTTGAGATCCCAGATATGATACAATCTCTAGCCATGTCACTAAGATTTTCATTGGTATAACACCTCACATGAACAAGAAATAAGACAAGAGGATTAAGCCATCTATTTTTCACACCAGATCTATGCCTTGCTTTGATCAAGCTTCCATTCCATGCATGATATCTACAATCAACTGCCTTGTGTCCAAACAGGTTAAATGAATAACAATAACCAGAAAATTAACTGGTATACCAAAGCTTGTTGATCTCCTTTTCTACCCAAATTGCTGCATACTCTAATAATTGGATATGATCATTTTGCTTCTACAAATACATGCAATATGTCCATAGTTGTACATATATAGCACTTGACCTCATCCATCAAAGGAGAAAAGAGGTTTGGAATCCTCCTTTGAATTTTGCGATATTCTTCTTTTGGTGTGAGTGGTCTTCTTGCTCCTTTCCTATACTGCTGGTTTTGATGCTCTTGTTGCTGTTATTTCCTACTACAGGTTTTTTAAGTTCTACATTATTGTTGTTGAAAATGCAACAAGATGATGGAGCTTAGTGAAAAGAAGTCGCCTTCACTAAGTGGTCCCGCAGACTATTTTTGGTGAAAAGTCTATTTTTAGACATATGGATCATGGTCTATGAGTTGTAGGATGCTATTTATGGATGATTGGTCATGTTGGTAAAAATAGACGGACCTCTATTTTTAGACATATGGGAGGAGTCTATTTTTAGACTGCCAGTCTAAAAATAGAACAGTCGAATATTATTAGCTCTTAATAATATTTGGACTATAAACATTATCTTATCCTCTCGCAGCACTTCAGTTCGAGCTACGGATGTGGCACATGCAACTGCCAGAAGGAAATACACTTTTCCTATGGGTTAGTTGAGCTATTGCATGATGGACTTCAGTTAGAACTCAAGTGATTGAGTTTGGTGGAGTTGATTGAGGAGTTGATGGAGTTGTGTTCAGTTTGACTTAGTTGAACTAGTTGTATTTAGTCTAACTAACAAATACACTAGTGATGAGTGGTGTGAATTAATTATTAATTAATTCACTAATTATTAAATCATAAATCAACTGAAGAATACATCGGTTAACTCAGTGCATGGATAGTTCAGTGGAGACAAGTGTTAGAGGTGAGTAAAAGGGCAAGACAGCTGTCAGTTGTGACTATAGTTGTGCATGAGATTTGCACAATCAGCGGATTGAGATTGCCAATGAGGATTGCGTAGTGCAACACAAGGAAAATACGAGTTTGGATCAGCCATTATCATCTATTCTCATGCAGGATTGCGCATTGGAGGCAAGCAAGCATCGGAGGAGATTTGAACCTGTGATTGATTCAGATCTGAGCTAGTTTGTGTGTAACGGGTGGAGATAGTACTGAGTACTTGTGAGGAGTATTGTACTATGTATTGTTACAGGTTCTCTATCATCATAATATACAGATAGTTGAGGGGTTTTCAGCTGTATGCTTTCCCCAGTACATACTGTGTTGATATGTGTGATTGATGTTTCAATGTGCGCATGCGATTATTTCTTAATTCCGTAAAATTGATGATCAACGTAGAGGAGGTTATGTATTATGCATGCATTCCACAAATAGTGTATAATCAGGATAATCTCTGTGAATAAGTGTCATATTATTCAAAAATTTCTACAATTGTTTCCACCTTCATGTGAAATATATTCTCCCTTCTCAAAGCCAAGACCAAACCTGATCAAGGGTAACTCTGACTCCTGAATATGTCCAAAATCTTAGTGCTTTACTCCAAATTTAGCTATTTGTCTTTCTTTTAAAGTTCCTTGCTAACCGAGACAAATTTAGCTTCTAGTTTTTCAACTCAGCCCTCTCTTTCTTTTAGTTGGCTGCCCATCACACCTTAAATAATTTTTGCTTCTTATAACTGGGTCTGAATTTCTCCTAGAGCTCATTCTTCTTTTCATCAAAGATATGAAATAGTTTTTCTTGATCCATGTTCACATATGTTAGCCTTTCTATTTTAGCAGTCAACTTTTCTATTACTACTGGGCTGAATCAAGTTCAACCTCAAGGAGCATCATTTTATTGCATTCATCATCTTGTCCATTCAACTTTGCAAGGCTAACATCAGATCTATATAATACACAACTAAGAAATATCTCACCATAATTATTACCATCAGATATACCTTGCCACATCACATTCGGTTCTCTTATGCCTTCATTTTCTAATTTCTCTTCTTGATGATTTGTTGCTCCATTCGCACTAGAGGGATGAATCTCACAAGGTTAAAAGTATTTATTTTGAGAAGTATTTTTCTTCTCTCCATTTCTTCTACCATAAACATTAGATGAAATTTCAGCGTTAAAGTGCCCATGAAATTTTCATGTAATTTCCATGCCATAATATGTAAACCAATCAAAACCCTTTAAATTTAAAAATAGGCACATGTGAATATTTTGGAGGGAAAAAAAGAAAACTACTTTTTTTTTTTTAATTGTATTTTTGGCTTATCTCATTATAGAGTTACTCAAATTTTAAGTGTAGACAGTCGTTGGATGCATAATTAAATTCCACATCCAACGAGTACTTTTGACATGACCCACATTGATAAAAAGTGAAGATACATTAAAAAGCATGTTGAATACACATTTTTAATGTATCTTCAAATTTTTTCTTTTTTCTTTTTTAATTTATTTTATTTTTTATTTTTTTATCAATATGGGTCTTATCAAAACTATGCAGAATGAGTACTCGTTGGATGTGGAATTTAATTATGCATCCAACGAGTGCCTACACTTGAAATTTGAGTAAACCTATAAGGAGATAAGCCAAAAAGACAAATAAAAAATTAGTTTTCTTTTTTTTCCCTCCAAAATTCATAACTCTTATTTTATTATTTTATTATTTTTCCGTAGGAGATCACTTTTAGGATGAAGTTTCCTCTAATGACACCTGCAATCTGTCTCATGTTTTCATTACAAATGTCAAATCTGTTACCTTCTCAAGATCTGCATTGTGTAAATTTTTGTAGATTAGACTTTTTACTTGAGCATTTTGTTGCTGCACTTTCACTGAGAGGGGATATTTGCAGTACCTTTCACACACCAACTTCCATACATTAGATCTGTAATCTAATAATTTAGATTTAACCATATCATTCCATACCTGATAGGTTCCAACATTGAGTAGATACACACCTTGATGATCCATCATAATTTTTTTTACCAAATTTTCCTTCCAATGATCAAGATGCACCTGAAGGCACCCGCTTTGATACGAATTGTTGGGTGCTTGACAATATTGATAGTTGGGGCTGAATCCACATTATACACAATGGATCATTTATTATACCCTTTTTTGTTTTCTTCACAAATCATGAATCATGAGTTTACTAACCAACAACATAATACATGAAGATCCGATAACATATTCATAACCATAAGCATGAGCAACAATCAACATAATTACATGTGAACCAAGAGAGTATCAACACATAGAGAACAAGGCACATAAAACATCAAGACACATAGGGACATCATGTATTAGGTGTAAACCAATCAAAATCCTCTAAATTTAAAAATAGGTACATGTCCTAAATAATTTTAAATTGCTTTATTTGGGTACATGTGAAATATTTTATTATTACTTCGGGATCGGCGAAATATTTTATTATTAATTTAGGTATTAGTGAAATATTTTATTAATGTTGTTTAACTACCTTACTCATATGAATTAGAATATCGAAAAACTTATTAATGCAATGTAAATCTTGATATTAGTAAAAAAATATAAATTAAAAATGTGGGTTCATTTGACTTTAATAATCGTGCCCAAAAAAACACCCATATATATATTATAATATATATATATATATATATATATATAATAGTAAAATAAATTATAATTATAGTTAAAATAGTAGTTAAATATAAAATATAAAATAGTTAAATGGTTAAAAAATAAAATATAGTTATAGTTAAATAGAAAAAAAAACTTATTCTAGAAAGGACAAATTACCAGATTCCGACCAAAAATATAAAATATATAGTTAAATACAAAATGGTGAAATAGTTGTCCATAGGGTCTTTGATAGACGAGATAGGGTGCTCTGTTAAGGCACTCCTTGATGTGAAGTCATCGGTTCAATTCCCTGCCCTCATCGAGGTGAGATATTGGACATGATGAAGATGTAGTCCTGCGAAGCTTAGAAAGAAAATAGTTAAATAGTTAAATATAAAATAGATAAAAAACGTATTCTAGAAAGGAAAAATTACCAGATTACGTCTAAAAATATAGAATATATAAAATAAAATAATTAAATGTACTAAACATAAATGTAATAGTTAAAATAGTTAAATAGTAAAAAAATATTTAGAAAAGCAATTAATATCACAACCAAAAAATATATTTCAGGTGAAATTGTGGCTCAGTAGACAAATGCCATAAAAAAAAGCCAAAAAATAGTACAATATAACATAATACATAATTAATATAAAATATAAATAAAGACAGTTAAATTTATAAAAATATATATAAACATTATTTTAAAAAAGTGTTAATATATTGATGATTCTCGGTAAAGTAAAAAACTAGATTATTAAATTTTTTATTAAATATTGTGGAACATGGATAAAAGTAAAATAATATTAAAAATTTGTCTACATGGCATTTTTTTTTTATTAATTTCTTGATTTTTGCTTAGGAGGCCACTTTTAGGCTAAAATTTCCTCTAATGTTGTCTTCATCTTCTTCTTATTAATAAATCTTCTTTACATCAACCACTAGCCACCACAAAAGTCTACAAGCCTCGATTTCCATTGTACACAATAAAATACTCACTCCAAACCATTAATCGATGATAGCTACCACTTCCACAACTATAAGTAGACCCCAACTTGTTGGAGGCCCCAACCTCCAATAGCTTCTATTGAGAAATTGCAACAAGAAATTCCAGTTTAATTTGTCCTTGAATTAAACTGTGAATTAAAAATCAAATTCTATTCCCATAACAACTTGTAAATAGTTAATTAGGCTTAATTAACTTGATTAGCTTAGGAATTTCAAGTTGGAAGCCTTTCTATAGTCATGTATATGTTATCCCTAAGTTTTAGGGGTCCAGGATGAGTTTATTTGAGTTGTAATTAGATTAACTCAGTTTACTGAGTTATGGTCAGTTAGATTAGTTCTAACTGTTTGTGGAACTAATAAAGGAATAACAGTGCACTGGTGCATCCACAAGTGTTACTCCAGTTAATTGAAGATTCCCTCATGAGAAACTCATGCATGTCAGTTAAGAGAAAGACCCAGTTGAGACTAGAGTGTAGGGACAATGTACTATCAGTTGTATGATTTACTGAGTTGTAAATATCATGCATGCAATCAAAGAAGTACCTATGTTTGGATTGCATAATTTTGGAAGCATGAATTCCCTTTAAATATAGACTATTCATCCTAGGAATTGCGTAAAGAAGTAGGGGCTTGTCAGATAGTGTAAATTGGCTAAGTGTTGGCTAAGGGTGGGCTTGTGAGGTAGAGAGTTGAGAATACTTATGCGGAATTGTTCTAATGAGAACAAGCTTTGTATCTTCACTCATATTTCTGATTTAATGTAGTATAGATAGACGGGGTTTTGAGTTGTGGCTTTCCCCAGGAAAAATTATTGCATTATGTGACCTTGATTTGTCTTCTTCTTGTTCATATTATTTTCATCGATCTATTGGCTTCCACTGGTTGAAAGTAGAAGTAGATTCTTGTGCTAAGCTTTAGTAAATTGCATGAGCTTGTGAATCTACATGAAATTCTACATGGTATCGAAGCTGAATTCAATATACTAGAGGAGATTTCGAAGTTTGAGTTTTTGGTTAGATGTAAAATTTGAATTTTCAATACATACTTTAGATGGCGTTCTATGGTTTGAGGATCGAGTACGCCTTAGAAGGTAGCTCAAATTATATAGCTTGTAGGGGTAGAATGGAGGCTATGCTGGAGGATAAGGGCTTAAAGGAATTTGTTGATCAAGACATTCCTAAGCCAACAACATCGGATGCACAAGAAGTTTCCAGATGGAAGAAGTGTGTGGCGAAGGCGAGGCTGATAATCCTTGAGGGAGTTTGAGAGCAAATTGTCTCGAATCTCCTTGGAAAGGAAACTCCGTATGCTACGTGGAAAGCATTGATAGACTTGTATTAGAACATAAGTGACCAAAGGAAATTTGCACTAAAAGACAAACTTTGAAAATAAAAATGGAGAAAGGTGAGACTATTCCAAAATACTTAAACAAGTTCAGTCAATGCCTTGATGAACTTGGAAGTGTTGGAATCACGGTTGTCGAGGATGTTATGGCGAGTCTTAATATTTTGGGACTCCCATAGAGTTGGAATAGTTATCAGGACTCTGCTAATGGTAGGGAGAAGTTGCTAAATTGGGAATGATTATGGTTGGATTTAATGCAAGCGAAGATCGGGAGGAACACCAGGGATGGATCTTCATCAAAGACTAATGATGAAGAGAAATTTACCTTAGTGACTAAGGTGAAGAAGGGGAAAGTTAAAGATTCCCATTACAAATTAGATTCTTTCCATGGAGGTAAGAAGAAAGACATGAAAAAAGTGAAATGCTTTCATTGTCATGTGCTGGGCCATTTTGCTACAAATTGTCCACTCAATAAGTCCAAGAGGAAATCCTTAGGAGAAGCGATGGGTGAGGCTTTGGCCTCTCAATTCGAATTAGAATTTTCCCTCATTGCATGCATGGTGTCATCAATGATGGGAAGTGTATGGTACTTAGATAATGGATCTTCTCCACATGAATTGTGACAAGGAGTTATTCAGTGACCTAGAGGAGAAATATCTCTAGATGCATATCGAGATGGGTGACAACGGGAGGTATTGTGCTACTATATTAGGCACATTTACTTTTTAGAGGGAGGATGGGGCTCCACTGACCATGAAGAATTTTATGTATGTACCCAGGTTGAAGAAGAACTTGGTATACATTTCCATGCTTGAGGATAGAGGCTATGATGTGATCTTCTTGAAAGGAAAGGCATTCCTTCGACACATAGCCACGGGTCAAATAAAGAATATTGGAATTTAGGTGAAGAATATCTATAAGATGGAGGTAGAGGATTGTGCATATTTGAGCACAAAAGTAGAGATGTTGTAGAGTGAAGACATTGGCAAGTTGAGGCACATGCGATTGGGTCACTTGCATCATGGGGCTTTGAAGATCATGCAACAGATCTCCACTGATTTTCCCAAAGGTACACTAGAGCAAGTTGATACATGCAAGGGGTGTAATTTTGGTAAATACACCAAGTCTTCCTTTCAAGATAGAGACAATCAAGTAGAGGCTATTCTAGAGCGATTCCATTTAGATTTATGTGGACCATTCTTGACAACATCCACGACCAAACGCAGGTATTATGTTATATTTGTTGATGACTTTTCTCGTAAACGATAGATATTTTTCATGTAGAAGAAGGATCAAACTTTCGCAAAGTTTGTGAATTTAAAGCATTAGTTGAGAAAGAGTTGGGAAAGAAGGTTAAAGCTCTAGGGAGTGATAATGGTGGTGAGTTTGTCTCAAACGAGTTTGATAACTTCTATGTAGTGGAAGGGATTAAACGGGAGTTGACGACACCCCATAACCCTCAGCAAAATGGGGTGAGTGAGAGGAAGAACATAAGCATCGTAGAGGCAGTGAGGGTAGTGTTGCAATGATCAGGATATCCCACTACACTTGTGGGTTGAGGCATGCAACACAGTGGTTTATGTTCATAACTGTAGCCTGCATCAAATACTTGGGATGAAGACACTAGAGGAGGCTTATTCTAATAAGAGGCCAGATGTTGGTCACTTCAAGATTTTTGGGTCATCGGTATATTGGCATGTGATGAAATATGCATGGAATAAGATTGAGTTGAAAACATAGTTGGGGATATTTGTGGGGTACACTGATACACCTCATAACTATCGGGTGTACTTGCCGACCAACATGATGAGAATGGTTCGCAGGGATGTCAGATTCGATGTGGAGAAGGCCATGTGAGTTTCCCTTGCGAGGGAGATTTAGCTACATGCGATTGAGGATATTTTATCTCCTAAAGTTGAGGAGACTCAGATTGATGTGGAGCAGCCACATGCAGAGGATCCAGGAGTGGAGACATCCACTTTAGGCAGAGTATTCCAGAGATGGGAGAAAGAACACTAGAGAGGTGGATAGATTGTTGTCGGATGCTAGAGAGAATGTGGGAGCACCCACATCACATCACATACATAGGAGGACACCTGACAGGTACACTGGATACATGGCTCTTATGAGTGGATGTATTGTGATAGAGCCATATTCCTTTGAGGAAGTAGTGAAATAGTTGGTTTGGGTTGATGCCATGGTGGATAAGTCCCTGGTGAGCTCCCGATGGGTTTACAAGGTAAAGAAAGTTGTAGATGGTAGTGTGGAGAAGAATAAGGCTAGATTTGGGGCGCTTGGATTTTCACAAGTAGAGGGGGTTGACTATGATGATACCTTTGCTCATGTTGGAAAGTACTCGTCAATCAGATCTATATTGGCACTACCAGTGTAGATGGGGTGCAAGATACATCAGATGCATGTAAAGACAACCTTCCTTAATGACATGATTGAGGAAGAGGTGTACATAGAGCATCCTAAAGGTTTTGAAACCTTTTACCGTGAGCTACATGTGTGCTGACTCAAGAGAGCATTTTATGGGCCGAAGCAAGCACCTCGTGCTTGGTACACTAGGATAGACAACTACTTCATGGGGTTGGGCTTCACAAAGAGTGAAGCGGATGCAAACCTGTACTACATAGTGGTGGAAGGTAAAATGTTGATCATTGTACTTTATGTTGATGATTTCATACTGACAGGTGATGATCAACTGATCAAATATTGCAAGGAAGACCTTGAAAGAGAGTTTGAGATGAAGGACTTTGGGCTCATGCATTAGTTTCTGGGCATGGAAGTATGGTAGGGTGACGGGGAGTTGTTTGTCTCTCAAGGCAAGTATGCCAACGAGATACTCAAGAGGTTCCACATGGAGAGCTGCAAGCCTATGGAGACTACTCTAGCTAGTAAATGGAGGAAGGAGGATGCTAATTCAGGAGAGGTAGTGGAAGCTACTGTTTACAAGAAACTTGTGGGTTCACTTATGTACTTGGTGAAAACACGACCAGATTTATGTTATGCAGTTAACCAACTTAGTCAAGTGATCGTTAGGCCTACTAAGCTGTATTGGAAGGAAAAAAAGCATGTATTGAGATACCTTAGGTGCACTACTTAGTACGGATTATGGTACAAACAGATAGAGGGAGTGAAGCTTCAAGACTTCACCGATGCAGATTGGGAAGGGAGTCTATCCGACAAGAAGAGCACATCGAGAGGGATCTTCAGTATTGGGTCAATGATTTAGGAGACCACGTTTAGGCTAAAATTTCCTGTAATGTTTTCTTCATCTTCTTCTTATTAATAAATCTTCTTTACATCAACCACTAGCCACCACTAGTCTACAGGCCTTGATTTCCATTGTACGCAAGGAACTACTCACTCCAGGCCATTAATTGACAAGAACCACTGCTTCCACAACTATAATCATGCCCCAACTTGTTGGAGGCCCCAACCTCCAATAGTTTCTGTTGATAAATGACAACAGGAAATTCCAGTTTAATTTGTCATTGAATTAAACTCTGAATTAAAAATCGAATTCTATTCTCGTAGCAACTTGTAAATAGTTAAATAAGTCTAATTAACTTAATTATCTTATTAATTTCGAGTTGGAAGTCTTTCTATAGTCATGTATATGTTCTCCCTAAGTTTTAGGGGTTCAGGATGAGTTTATTTTAGTTGTAATTAGATTAACTTAATTTACTAAGTTATGGTCAGTTAAATTAGCTGTAATTGTTTGTGGAACTAATAGAGGACTAACAATTAGTTTGTGAACTGGTGCATCCACAAGTGTTACCCCAGTTAACTAAATATTCCCTCATGAGAAACTCATGCATGTCAGTTAAGAGAAAGACCCAGTTGGGACTAGAGTGCAAGAACAATGTACTGTATGATTTATTGAGTTGTAAATATCATGCATGCAATCAAAGAAGGACCTATGTTTGGATTGCGTAGTTTTGGAAGCATGAATTCCCTTTAAATATGAGCTATTCATCCTAGGAATTGCACAAGGAAGTAGGGGCTTGGAAAGCAATGGAAATTGACTAAGTGTTGGCTAAGAGAGGTCTTGTAAGTTAGAGACTTGAGCATAATTGTGTGGAATTGTGAGAACAATATTTGTATCTTCACTCATATTTATGATTTAATGTAATACAAATAGGCGGGGTTTTGAGCTGTGGCTTTCCCTAGGAAAACTTATTGTGTTATGTTCCATTCATTTGTCTTCTTCTTGTTCATATTGTTTTCATCAATATATTGGCTTCTTCTGTTTGAAAGTAGAAGTATATTCTTGTCTTGTGCTTTAGTAAATTACATGAGCTTGTGAATCTATAGGAAATTCTATAGTTTCTTAGGCCATTAGCTGAAGGAAGCCACTACTCCCTATACCTATAAGCCACCACTTGCCACTGGAGGCCCAAACCTTCAAACCCAGGACTAGCAACAAATTTATACTTTAGTAATAACAACATTAAACCCTAGCAACTATTGAAAAATGTGTATCAAATTTATGCTCAAGGTATTTTATTTTATAGGTAAAGAACCCATTGAGTGCTTCTAGGGTTTGTCCTAGGTCAAGAAGTTAAAAGAGTCATTTTTGTAAGTTTAAGAACCCACTAGGCACATTGTAAGTTGTAAAGAAAAATATTTGTCTTCAAAAGTGTTAGAATATCCTCCAAGACCAAGTCGACCTGGCAACTAGCAAGTCAACCTAAAGGGAGATCCATGTACACCCTTGAATAAGCCTACATATAGAAGAGGAATCATCCCCCTTGAAGACACTCTCTCATCTCTGATTCTAGTGAAGAAAGAAGAAGGAAGAAGCAACGAAGGATAATAAGGACAAAGAGGTTTTGTGTTTGGGCTATCTTTCTCTCTCATATGTGCTAGAGAAGATTAGAATTTTAGCGCTGACTTAGGGCATCCTTCTACAAGTTTGATCTTGGTGGAAACAAGGCAAAGAGGTCGAGCGAAGGCTACCAAGGGTCTCTCTCAAGCTCCAAAAATCAGGGAAATGCAAGTGAAGGTTAGAGGAGTGCTCTAGAAGAAGATCGTAGTTCCCACGTGTGGAAACAACAGTTTCTGGGGGCCGAAATTTTGAATCTATAGTAGGAGGCCGAAAATCTTACAATAGAAAGTCAAGAAGGTGTTATTGGAAGATATTTGATTGGGTTTAACTAGATCGAAGTTGGCACATCACTCAAAGAGGTTTGTCTTGGTCTTGGAGGGTATTTGTCTCAGTATTAAGGTCTTGGAATTCATCAATTGAAGAATATATAAGCAAAAGAGATTCATGAGTTTTCCTCTCAAGAGGAGAGGTTTTTCCCTCATTTGTAGCCTATATATTGTGTCATTGTACATTTTGTTTTGGTAGTTGTTTGATGCTTTACATATAAAATAATAAGGAACAAAGTTAATAAGTAAAAAGGAACCACAAGCAGTTATCAAGTAAAGAGAATTAATCATAATCATTTCCCTATTGAATTCTCAAGATGGTATCAGAGCTAAGGTTGGTTAAGGGCATCATGAATATATCCAATACATTTAAGAAGTTCATTAAGAAGTGTTCAAAGGTAGAAATCTATCCCAAGAAAAATATCAACGAAGCATGGAGTTTCTTATTCTTTATAAGGAAGGAGGTAATCAAAGAACAGGATGAAGGTCTCTTCTCGACACTCACTGGCACATTCCAAGAGAGCATTTGGGTAATTGATAGTGGTGCATCTAGACACATTAAAGGTCATCACAAAAAATTGAAGACCTTATCAAAGGGAAAATCCTCTTATTTAGTGGAACTTGGAGACAACAAAATATATCCT
The DNA here is from genome assembly GCA_000404065.3 of Pinus taeda. NCBI lineage: Eukaryota > Viridiplantae > Streptophyta > Pinopsida > Pinales > Pinaceae > Pinus > Pinus taeda. Next base: position 18,479 of record APFE030082920.1, on the reverse strand, counting down.
ATAAGAGGCATTGGATCAACCTTTATAGAGCTCGAGAATGGAAGAAACATTCATCTCAACAACATCCTATTTGTTCTAGGTTTGCATAAGAACTTAATTTAAATTTCAAGTATAGAGGACAAGGGTGATAGAGTAGCTTTCATTTATGGGAAAGTTGTTGTATGGAGTAAAAAATCAAGCATAGAAAATGATAGAGTAATTGACATTAGAGAAGGAAGACTTTACAGTTTGATATCTCCTCTAGCTCAAGCCTTGGTTCACATTGAAGTTAGCCCATGTGAACTATGGCATAGAAGATTTGGTCATCTTCATTTCAATATCCTCCAAACTCTAAGTTCCATAGTAGATGGAATACCTAACCTAAAATAAGACCATGAAGGAGTATGTAAGGGATGTGCATTGGGTAAGAATACTAAGAGACCATTTGGAAGTAGTGCTTCACAGTCAAAATAAATCTTGGATCTCACACTCCGCTATGTGTGGCCCTATGACTCCTAAATCTCTTAGAGGTAATCTATATTATGTCACATTTATAGATGATCATTCAAGAAAGACCTCGGTTTACTTAATGAAAACCAAGGATGAAGTATTTACAAAATTTTAAGAATTTAAAGCTCGAGTGGAGAACCTTATAGAAAGAAGAATCAAGATAATAAGATCCGATAATGGAGAAGATTATACATCCAAGGAGATTATATATTTTTGTAAGGAATCAAGGATTAAGAGGGAGATGATAAGTCCCATACAATCCTGAACAAAATGGAGTTGTAGAATGAAAGAATTGATCTATTGAAGAAAGTGTAAAGGCGATGTTACATGATCAATATCTACCAAAAGTTCTATGGGGAGAAGCCATGAAAATTGCCGTATATATTCAAAATTGAAGTCCCCAAAGGTCATTGGAAAACAAGACTCCCATAGAAGTATTCAATAGGAAGAATCCTACTATAGATCACCTCTGAATCTTTGGGTGTCTCGTATATATTCATATACCAAAGGATAAAAGAAATAATCTAGATCCTTCAAGCATGGAAAGAATATTTGTTGGCTACAACAACTCCTCTAAGGCTTATATAATGTACATAAAGGAAGGACACCATATATAAGTAAGTCGAGATGTCATATTTGATGAAAGTGTCACATTCAAGAAATCTAAGGAACTTCCCATGGACTCTGATGATGAAGAACTTCTAGTATTTGAAGAAGTTAACAAGGAAGAATAAGAATCTCATCATGAAGATGAGGGTCCCAATGAATCCATTCAACTTGTGGTCCCCCCCAAATCAAGAAAAAGGCCAAATTGGTTGAAGTCTACACTACTTGATGCAGAATATCATGGGGTAGAAAAAGGCTCATTTAGAGAAAGAAATAAACCCAAGAGATATTCTAGGTATGTTGCATACATGACAAAGCTAATATAAGTAGAACCATCCACTTTCGAAGAAACTGTCAACCATCAGGAATGGAAGGATGTCATGAATGAATAATATCAATCTATAGTGAAGAATGGAGTTTGAGAAATTGTACCTAGGCTCTGTTGTGGCCACAACCACCACCCTATAAAACTTGCCTTGGTAGTAATTTTAAATGGGTCCCCTAAAAGTTGGTCTTCTACCTCTCCGAATGATTTGTTTAGTCCCAGAGACTTTAACTCGTTGCCAAGCCAAATCTTCAGTTCTTAATGGTCAAGACCCCCTTTTTAGACCATGCTGCATGGTCCATTCATCACCCAACCTAGCCCTCCATTCATTCCCCCCATTGGAACCTTTTAAGCCCTCAAAACCTTCTATTGCATCATTATTCCTATTATAATTCCTTATAGTGGAAATACTTCACAAAACATGCATAAATCCCTTTTTTTGGGCCTATCGCAAATCGCTATTGGCCAAGCCCCAAAGCTATATATAAAGGGCACGTATGTCTTCTGGACCTGATGGCTATATTAACCACGATATATATTCTATTGGGTCTGCCCTCCCAATCGCATATCACAATCGGCAGGGTCCGGGGTTTTTATATAAG
>APFE030082907.1:0-17197 GCA_000404065.3 Pinus taeda | reverse complement strand
ATACATTTGAGGGATGATTAATATTGTTAACAAAGGATTGTGTTGCAAAACAAAAGGTTAATCGAGACTCTTTCTCTCTCCTTTCATAAGACACATGGAGGCATGATATTTTATATGATAAGATGCAGTGACAACTAACATCCACATGACATGGCAATACGACAAGACACGTGGCAGAGAGATTCAATATGATTGGGTGTCTTAATAGGACAAATCTGGTTGACACATGCCACCACTAAGGATTCACCATGTGGAGTAATGTTCACATCGTGATTTCATATTGGAGGTCATCATATCAGATAATGAGGACCTCCTAACTCATATGAAAATGGCTTTTTGAAAAGTTATGATGGAAGAAGCTTTCAATGTTTTCTTGGCACTTGGTTGTGAGCATTCCAAGTACCAAGGGCGTACGGTAGTTAACAAAGGAATATTTTTCCTCGGTAGGTTTTGAAGGCCTTAAAACCTAAGTGCTAAGCCATTAGTCATAAGTCCAATCATAAGAGAAGGAAAATGCTTAAGGAGCTAAGGATATCATGACTGAGAAAAATCATAACGTTTCAATTGAGAATGTTACAATACTAATGGTATCATTTGTAATGCTAAGCCCATGATCATAGCTCTTGGTCCTATGAGAAAGAAACTACTAAGGGAGATGAGGCAAAGGGATCCAAGGATATCAATGAGTGCAATATCGTAATGTTCCACTTTGGTAAGTTACGATTTGGCATTTTCCTGTGAGGCAATACAACGAATTTATAAGCATCAATAGTTGTAGAATTGAATGAAAGATTAGTGGAGTTTATTATTGAAATGGGATAAACCTCCAAAAGAATCTGAAACAAGGAATTGGGGACATCATTTTATAGAGACAACTGTGTGGAATGAAAGAAGAAACCAGCTACTTTGCGTGCATGACTAGGAGAAATAAATGATGTCAGAGTAATCATCCCTAAGGATTATCAAGCTATGTTGAGAAATAACTAAGAATCGGACTCTCAGAGTAGTGTGCATGTCATCAAATAATTAACTTCTTAGTATGGATATTTACATAGTTGTATAGTAAAAAGCTCCATGGTCGATCTTTGAATTAATGTTGTGATAGGAAACTACTAGGGCATGCAACAACGACAGGGTGATCCATGTCAAAGTACATTTGGGAAGTTAGAGTACAAATAATAGAGATAGCCTTGAGTAGAATGCAACTATGAAAAAAAATCATCATTTTCAATTGAGTGATTAGGGGAGTTGATAATATTTCCGAAGAGCTTAGGCATGAGACCTGAGCATCGAGAAAGAGAGGTTTAACCACCTAGAGCACACATGGTGATTCCGTAGCAAGTGTTGGTGTTCAAATATGAATCATGCAATTCATCCTATTCCACCTTAATTTTCAACCTACGTATCTACGAGTTATTTCAAGGCTTTCATGAAAAGTATATGCAGGCCATAGTTTCCATACCCAGTGCTAAACATTCAACTATAAACTTATCAATGTATAACAGCAAGTGATAATTATAACAACAAATAAGAATAACAACAATAATGAATATAATAGCAACAAGAGTAGTGGGAAAGAAAAATCACAACAAAACAATGATAATCATTCACATAAGCCTATGCACACATCTATCCAACAACACCTGGTCAGGAGAGTGGGCCCAACTCCCCGATGTGGGCTATGGTGAGCTCAAGAAGTCACAAAATGCTTAGAAGATTAGAATTGCATTAGTCAAAAGGATAATACATGTATGTTGTTACAGACGCACAGTTAATGTAATTGCTTGCGATCTTAACTACCGGATTTCACATCCTCATAACTCTACTTATACAATTTTTTAACACTAACAACTCCTAGAATTATGGTAGATGTTTTCCTACAATTACATAGTGGTTTCTTAAGCGAAACATAATATAAAGATAATAGTGTGCTGATTAGAACATTGATCCACCCTTGCAGGTGATATCTCAAGATAGTGCTACCAGTTTGATGGTCACCATTTTAAAACCACGACCTTGATCATAATTCCTCCATATCTACAAAAATAATCAAATTAGCAAGATACTTAAGCATCAACCCCTATGACTATTCGTCATTGATTAATGATTCATAACGACATGAAAAGAGGTATACCTGTGCGGTTTAGAATGTAAATTGGCAAACAATGGTGTAAAATGGATACAGGAAACAAGTTAAAACGGTGGGTAAAAACATGCAAATTTTTCCACCAACATCTCCCCCAACTAGTCTTTTTGCATATCCTCATGTAGCCCGTCGCTTGTGCAGATGAGGGTTGGAGTTGCGAGGATCAGCATGAATGTGTGAGAGATCATATTTTTCATCCATTTCTGTCCTTGGAGGCTTATATCCATCTATCTGGAGGACTTCCTTCCACCAATCCTCACCTACTATTGGGTGCAATATAGGGAATGTTCATGGACCAACATTTAATTGTCAATCTGGGAGTTTCTGAACTTCGAGGCACAAGACTAGAAATGCCAGAGAGAGCCCCTAGAAACCTACAAATCAAATTCTACTCTAGTGCATCAAAGGAAACTAAAGAAAACATGAACACCAATCTTGCAATTTTGCAAACAATTCTAAACAAACCCTAATTCTTAGCAACTTGAAAAAATAAAATAAAATCACTTCTTACAATAGCAATCTTCCAAGTTCATGAAAATAATGGATAAACTCCCAACTCAATTTCCATACTAATCATGACAAATCTGAAATAAAATCACATTTATCAATTTGGGTATTAGGTAATTTACTCATTAATTTATCAAGAAAACTAATATTACAATATTGTTCCTGTACTGGAAATATTTTGTTCCCGCACTAGAACAACTATGTTCTTGTACCAAGAAAGAAAAAAAAATCTGGCACTTTATTCCTGTACTAGGAATGACAAAACAGTTAATGTACTATGTTCCTGTACAAGGAAAGACAAAACAATTCTTGTACTTTGTTCTTGTACTGGAAGGATTGTGTTCCTACATTAGAATGAACCTGCTTCTGCACTCAATAATATTATATTCCTTAACCAGTAAAATGTTGTGATATCAACCCTGAAATCAAATTTTTGAAAGGCAAACTATGATTCAAACCAAGATAAAAATTCCCAAACCATCACATGCTTCTTCAAAATATAAATTGCAAAATCAAATAGAAATTTTATCAAACCTCAATGTGAATGTCAAACTCTTGTGCTTGAATAAAGAGTTCACCTTACAAATATGTTTTACTTATATTTCCCCTCTCAATTATTTAACATTGTGTCTCAAGTGAACACTTATATCTACAAAGGCAATTGATTCAGATAGAAATTTTCAAGTTGTAATTGTTTGTCTAAATGATAAAAATATTTGATTCTTGTACTTAAAGACATTAAAGAGACAAGTGATTAACTAAGTCAGGAATATAATTTAGATCTCACAATTTCAACAAAGAAATTAGGTTCCTTACATAGTCACAATATGCATTTATCATGACGAGGGGTTGTTCCCTTCTTACTACAAATAAATGAGTTCTAAACAAGATCTATGTTAATCATTAAGAAAGGTAAAAACAAATGGAATCCTACAAACCCTTTATCCTTAACTAAAATGTGATTTAAAGGAGAAATTCTGAGATCACAATGATTGTTGTGCTTTAAAAAATGAACATAAAGAAATGATTTCAATATAAAAGAAAGAAACACACTTTAGCACATAAAACCTCAGATTTGAGAACATTGCTTCAAAGGAAAAAAAAATACGCAAGAGCTCATTCAATCACTCACAAGTATCATTCATAAGAAACCCTCAAACCACTCACTTCCTATACTTAATACACAATATAATAGCAATGGTAGAACAAGTTGGGTTGGTTGGGCCCTAGCCAACCAAATCATCTCCCTTTAAGGAAAATGCCTAGTCTATGAGAGCAAGATTAACATTACATGAAATATACAATATAGATGCATAATCCTCGCATTGATGCTTGTTATTATTGGAAATCTCAATCCTTATACATTGAGAGCTCCATAGTCTAGTAAAAATTAATTTGAGGAAGGTGAAGATCCCTAGCACTCAACTCCGCAACATGAGAGTACAAAGAAATGGCTTGCTAGCTAGCCTTGGAGCCATAAATATGTTTTTATAATCTTTTTACATTACCAATTTTGCTTTAGACAAGCCAATCCATTGCAAATAATATGGATATTAAATCCCAAAAATATTCCACGGATGGGAAATTGAGTCCAGAAATCATCTAATTGAAGAAACAAAATTCTGATACGAATTTTGCAAATCTGGGCATATTTTGGATTCTAGAAAAAACATTGTTTTTCATACAACTCACTCAAAGAACCTTGTGTAATTCTTACACCAATGGAAATATGGAAAAAAAATTTTGAGGCATCCTAATTTTTCATGCTGTCAACAATAACCTCTCTTTTATTTTTCTGATTCATCTCCATTGCCTCGTAAATCATGCACAAAGTTCACTATTTAGTTATTTTTGCAAATCTAGGTAAGATCTAAAATTTTGGAAAAATTGTGTTTTTTATAATACTACCTCAAATATGCTCCTGTAACTTTCAAAATGATATGAATCTTGAGAAATAGTTTTCATTCTAAATACATCGTTATACTGCTAAAAGACCCATTTTCTCGAATTTTCAATATTCAGATCCCGCTGCACACAAATCAAGCTTAAACTTGGCAGTTTGAAATTTGTGTGAATTTTGAGTAGCTTTGTTGGTTTTCTTCTCGAGACCCACACATCTGATCTAGGTGTAATCCAATTCATGGGAAGGTGTTATAAGATCATTTTGGACAATAATATTCTTTGGTTTCTAAATTGGTTGCTCTCTAGTGCAGGAATGCTTCTATTTAGTTCAACAACATGTCAATGAAAGATAAGTGCACCTCTGACTGTCAAAAAGGATACAAGATAATCTAAGACATGTATTTATGCTACCATATAGCATTTTCCACCATGGAAATATTGAACTATGAAGTATCCAACATATACTTGGTGCAAGATCCCTATGTAATGCAAAAACAAGACAACCTACATTAACAATATTTTAATGAACATTAATCCTAGAAATGCATATAATGAAGGCATTATTATATAAAATACAAATCAATCGTAAATATTCGCTATTGCATTAAAAGAATGCATAAAGAGTTCATAAATTGGTAAAACAAGGGAATATGTAGGCCATCATATGAATAAAAAGGTGCATTAAGTACAACAATTTTGAGGTGTAAAATCCCCCCATGCCAATCATCTTGCATGTCCTCATGCAAGTGAATCAATTTCTATAATGATGTTCCCTTGCAAAAAACAAAAGTTGAACCATAAATGTTCCTGTAACTATATGTAAACAAATTCACCTTGCTAATTTGATTGTTCTAAAAGATAATGCATGTTGGTTCGTTTTTGTATTGGATTACTTATTCATTAAGAATGATCCAAAGAAGGTCTAATACTAGGGCTGCTATAAAAAAAAGCTAAACTGCAAAGATAGTGTCATAATGAAATAACCAACTATCAAAATTTCGACAAGGAATCTCAAGAGCAGTCAAAATCATCAAGTCTTCACTTTCAATAGCCTTATTATTATAAATACAAGTTGCATTATTTGGAAGCCAAGGTATTAAAATGGATGGAAACAGGGAAAAAAAATATGACAAAATGATACCTTCCCAAGATGACCATATTACCGTTACCCAAGTGTATAGCTGAAGCTCCTCTTGTTCAAGAAAAGTGAATCACCTACACTAAGGGTCTCACATCCATAAAAACCAAATTATTTCTGAAGGTTAGAACTCCAAAGCACATTATTTAAAGGATCTTAAATCCATTCACAGAGAGATATGGTGATGAGTTCAGGGAAAGACGCAAACAACCAAGTAAATCATAGTGTAAAATTAACTTTAATACCACAAGCATGGCCTTATTACCCGCAGGTGTCTATAACCTTGACAAGGATTCATTTAAACCCAATGAAATGCCCATGTCCCACCTATTAGATATACATTCAAAGTTAATTGAAAGAATTTACATTTTTTTACAAGTTATTTGAAGGCCATTATATTGGCTTGGTAATCAGCTAACAACATTGCCATTCACCAAAACTAACTAGAATGAACAAGTTGGCTCATGATGAGACCTCTTGTCTTCTAGCTTTTCAACTAAAAGCCATTACCCTGGCTTGGTGACCAGTAGCAGTAATGTCATTCTCGTTAGGACCCATGTTCATGGTAGGTCTGCTCACGACGACAGCTCCCAAGCATTTATTAATAATTTTAAATAAAACTCTGAATATAATTAACCTTAAATAGGTTACTTAATAGGTGGGTAGTCAATTATTCTCTTTAATATCACGGGATGGCATGAAAAGCCTTTAATTATTAGTCTTTATCGGTTGATCATTCTATATTAAAGACTCATTTTAAGAAAAGCATCTCAGGTAATGACTGAAATATTCCTTGACTTGATCATGCTATGGTTTTCATGAGATCTCGTTAGGGTTTTATATGAGTGGTCCACCATAGGAGGATTTTCATCAATACCTTCGAAGAGAAACTTGAATGAGTTTCTTGGATGACAGTAGGTTAGAATGAATAGTCCAAAAGTAGGCTTTCAAGATTATGAATGCAAAGTATCGAATATAACAATAACAATACCCATGACCCACCCATCGAATAATATCAATCAATAATCAAAGTTACTTTATAAAATATGAGGTATTGAGAGTGAATTACTTCTAACAAGTCTTACAACAAGAGTGCTTAATGACATAAATTTCAATAGTTACGCCTTAGGAATTGCAATTTCAAGAGTGATGTTGTAATAATTTTCCTTCAAATGACATTTTTATTCATTTCTCTTAAACTACCCTACCCTAATTTAAAGAGAGGAAGATCTCCTTCAAGTGTAGGAGTACTTCCAATGTATCCATGTGCATAACATAATGCTAAATATACTCACACTCAGTTTTAATGAATAAACTTCAACACATAGAAGAGTATGAGAAACCAGTTTCTTTGATTGATATGGTACCAAGAGTTGTTGAATGATGAGGAAATAGGGTGTGTTGGTGACTACTTGAAACTAGGGTTTAATGGGATCCACATATTTATGATTCTAAAACTTGTATATATCTTCCACAAATTGATAATTACTCTCTTGGAGGCATAAAAAATATGGTGAAAGATAAAAGAAAAATCCCTCTCAAATATCTACTTTTCAAATTGACAAGAATGGTTAAGGGAAATTTTAGGGTTTTGAGTTTCAACAATAGTTTTAGAACATGTTCCAAGTATAGATTGATACTCTATTGGTGAATTGTCTTCCTAAGGTGAATGTTCTGTAGTGATAGGAGATGTTTCCAATCTCATCTCTTCCCTCAACCTTGACGATATGTCATTATACTCAATAGGGGAATCAATGGAAAGAATAAGTGTTTTAAATTCTTGTGCAACCTGATGGCTTGGATTAGGGCTTGGGATATGGTTTATGCTAGGGTTTTGATTTGGCTTAGGATTTGGGTTAGGCTTTGGAGTTGGATTTTGATTTGGATTATGATTTGGATTAGGCTTTGGACTAGGGTTAGGTCAAGGGTTTGGATTAGGGTATGGACTAGGTTTAGGTCTAGGGTTTGGATTAGAGTATGGATTAGAGTTTGAGTTAGGGATAGGGTATTGGTTAGGATAAGGGCTAGGATATGGATTAGCATAAGGTTTCACAAGTAATTGCGACCATGGAGGAGGATACCTTTCTGGTGAATTGGGAAACAATTGTGCTTACTGTTGTTGATGTTGCATGAAATAATGCCCTAGGGAAGGGACTTCAAACCATTCTTGAGGCCATGGGGATATCTAGCTCGAGGATGAGGTCTAGTGAGAGGGCTAATGCAACCATGAAGTAGGGTATTCAATTGGAGGACTAAAATTTTTCCATGAACATGTAGGATTATAAACATGTTGAGGAACCTTACCAAGATAATAAAAATATTCCAAGTATTAAATGAGGATGCGTTTTGAGTTATACCTGGGGCTGATTCAATTCCTTACTTGATTTCCTTAGTACCTTTAGTAATCCTTACAGTCATGGGAAATGTTCTGTTGCATGAGCCTCTTCATAAATTCTACAAATTTTTAGGCTACTAAGTGGACACTTTCCAAGGAAATGTTTCTTTCAACAATTGGCACAAAAGATAAACATTGGTTCTTCACCCTTATATTTTTCTTCCTGCAAATCATCCAATTTTGAAATTAAAGATTTCATAATATTATCTTTACGTTCAAGAAAAATACTATTTTTTTTTCTTATGAGTTCATCATTGGATGATTTGTATATCTCTGCAGTAATATCAAAACTCCTCATTAGAATATTCCTTAGTATACCATTTTCCTATTCTCAACAAGCCAACTGGCATATTCTATCACCATAGGGATAATGTATATAGATAGGGGGTTTATTACAGTGCGTCAGAAAAGAAAACTTTCAAATAATTAAGATATGCAAGAAATAAATAAATTCAAAGAACATAAACTTGCAAGACAAACTAGGTGAAGACAAAATGAAATGCAATAGGTCACCAAGCCCAATTCCCTAAGCGCCTTCCTCACAACGGCACCAAAATGTTGGGTGTAGTAGAGGGAATGTTAATGGAACAACATTTAATTTTCAATTTGGGAGTTCATGAACTTCAAGGCACAATACTGGAAATGCCAGAGAGAGCCCCAAACAACCTACAAATAAAATTCTAGTCTAACTTGTGTATCAATCCCTTTATAGATTCATGTAAATAGAAATTAATTCGAAACCTACACTCAAAGGAAGGTTAATAAAACATAAACACCAATCTTGCAGTTTTGCCAACAATTGCAAACAATCCTAGTTATTAGCAATTTGGAAAAATAAAATAAAATCAATTCTTACAATAGCAATCTTCCAATTTCATGAAAACAATGCATAAAATCCCAACTCAATTTCCATACCACACATGACAAACCAAAAGGAAAATCACACTGATAAATTTGGGTATTGACTAATTTACTCATTAATTTATCAAGCAAACTAAGATTACAATTTTGTTCCTGTACTGGAAATATTTTGTTCCCATACTAGAACAACCTTGTTCTTATACCAGGAAAGACAAATCATTTCATGCACTATGTTCATGTACTAGGAAAGACATAGTAGTTCTTGTACTTTGTTCATGTACTAGGAAAGACAGAACAATTCATGTACTTTGTTCATGTATTAGAACAATTTGGTTCCTACATTAGAATGAACCTGCTTCTGCACTCAACAATATTTTATTCCTTAATCAACAAAAATATTGTGATATCAAGCCTAGAATCAAAAGGTTTGAAAAGGAAACTACTATTCAAGCCAAGATAAAAAATCCCAAACCATCACATGCTTCTTCAAAATATAAATTGCAAAATCAAATGGAAATTTGATCAAACCTGAATGCGAGTGTCTAACTCTTGTGCTTGAATAAATAAATCACCTTACAAAAATATGTTTTACTTATATATCCCCTCTTAATTAGTTAACATTTTGTCTCGAGTGAACCCTTATATATATAAAGGAAATTGTTCAGATACAATGTTTCAACTTCTAATTTTCGATCTGAATGATAACAATATTTGGTTCATGTACTTAAAGAATTTAAATAGACAAGTGATTAACTAAGTCAGGAATATAATTTATATTTGAAAATTTCCACAAAGAAATTAGTTCCCTTACAGAGTCATAATATGTATTTATGATGATGAGAGGTTCTTCCCTTCTTATGGAAAACAAATGAATTCTAAACAAGATCTATGTTAATCATTAAGCAAGCTAAAAACAAATGGAATCCTGCAAACCCTTTATCCTCAAGTAAAATGTGATTTAAAGGAAAACTTCCAAGACCACAATGCTTATTATGCTTTAAAAAATGAAAATAAAGAAATGCTATCAATGCATAAGAAAGAAACACACTTCAACACACAAAACATGATATCTAAGAACACAACTATAAAGGAAAATAAATACACAAGAGCTCATTCAATCACTCACGTGTATCATTCATAAGAAAACCTCACACCATTCACTTCCTATACTTAATACACAATATAATAACAATGGGAGAATGTGTTGGGTTAGCTGTGCCCTAAACAACCAACTCATTTCCCTTTAAGGAAAACGCTTACTCTATGAGAGGAAGATCAACATTACAGGAAATAGACAATATAGATGCATAAACCTAGCATTGATGCTTGTTATTAATGGAAATCTCAGTCCTTATACATTTAGAGCTCCATAGTCCAGTAACAAATTGATATGAGGAAGGGGAAAACCCCCAACACTTAGCTTAGCAACATGAGAGTACAAAGAAATGGCTTGCTAGCTAGGCTTGGAGTCATAACCTTATTTTTTATAATCTTTTTATATTACCAGTTTGGCTTTAGAGAACCTAATCCATTGCAAAGAATATGGAGATTAAATCCCAAAAAAATTCCATGGCTGGGAAATCTAGTTTAGAAATCATCTAATTCAAGAAAAACAAATATGATACAAATTTTGCAAATCTAGGCATATTTTGGAATTTTGGGAAAAACAATATTTTTCATACAACTGTCTCAAGGAACCTCATGTAATTCTTAGACCAATGTAAATCTGGGAAAGATGTTTCGAAGCATCCTAATTTGTCATGTTTTCAACAATAACCTCAATTTTATTTTTATTATTCATCTCCATTGCCTCAGAAATCATGCACAAAGTTGACTATTTAGCTCTTTTTGCAAATCTCGGTATGATCTAAAATTTTTGAAAAACGATGTTTCTTTATGGAATTGCCTCAATGACACTCCTCTAACTTTTAAATCGATATGAATCTTTAGAAATGGTTTTGGCTTTAGATAATTTATTATACCAGTAAAAAACACATTTTCTCAGATTTTCAATATTCACATCCTTTTGTACTCAAATAGAGGTCAAAATTGGCAGTTTGAAAACTATGCGATTTTTTAGCAGATTTGTTGATTTTCTTCTAGAGACTTACATGTGCAACTTGGGTGCAATCCACCTCATGGGAAGGTGTTAGAAGATAATTTTGGACAATAAACTTCCTTGGTTTTCCCCCAAAGCGTTTAGAGATGTTGAAGTTCCAAATTGGTTGCTCTCTAGTGCAAGATTGTTGCTCTTTAGTGTTGGAACAAGTCAATAAAATATAAGTGAACCTCTGACTGTCAAAAAGGATCTGAGATAATTACAGATGTGTGTTTATACTACTAGCTATCATTTTCCTTTGTGGAAATATTAAATGATGAAGTAGCCAACATATACCTAGTGCAGAATCCCTATGTAATACAAAAACGAGACAATCTACATTAACAATATTTTAATGAACATTAATCCTCGAAATGCATATAATGAAGTTATTCTTATATAAAATAGAAATCAATCATAAATATTTGCTATTGAATTAAAATAATGCAGAAAGAGTTCATAAACTAGTAAAACAAGGGAATACACAGGGAATCATATTAATAACAAGGTGCATTAAGTACAACAATTTCGAGGCCTAACACCTACCTCATAAGCTGCAGTATATTGATTGACTAGCAGCTAGATAATGGGAAATCAAAACCTCAAACCCATCCATCAGACCCCACAAAGTTTCATGCATTCAACATATTGATGTACCCTATATAAAGCCCAACCAAAATTGGGGGCCCCAAAAGGTTCATGTATCTTGATGGCTGATGATGATAGCATCCACCATTTTGGGCAGTTGTCCCAGGCCTCCTCTTGACAACTAAATTATATTTTTGTTTATATGTCAATGCACCATTTGTGGGTTGCCAACATCTGTTCTTTTCATCCTTCAATTCCTAAGAGGGTTTGGTGTTTGTTATAAACATTCACAGATTGATAATTCCCCATCCAAAGGACAAGTGGCATATTTTCTTGATTCTCTTGGATGTGTTAAATGCCTTTTTCCATTTAACCTGATTAACTATGTAGGAGGTAAATTCTCTCAACTAAATGCCTCCCATGTATGGTACTGGGTTAAATGATTGATCATCACCTAGAAGGTAATCATGCATATAGATTTCGTACATGAAGTGCTGAGCCAGAATATTGTGGCTTCTCAAGATGCGCAAAAACTATATTGAGTCTTCTATCACATGGTTGAGTTCTTGGCAGATACTTTCTAAACAAAACAATATATATTGTTCACGGAGGAACAAACCATATCTATGGGTAGCAGGTCAACAAGTCGTTACCTGTTGTGCCAGAGAAAGCATTCCTTCCTTATCAGCCTTTAGCACCTGCACCTGCACTTCTAGTTACTTGATTTTCTTTTACTCCTTCTCTTGCTTTTGTTTCTCTTTCTCCAATTGATCCATGTAATCAGTAACTATTTTCACGACTTGTTCACGACCTCCCTTCACTCCCTCTCATTGTGCTTTTAAAGGAATCGTCCCCAGTTGAAGGCGAGCTACAACAACTTGCCATTTATGAATTTATGTAGTCATGAAAAGCTCTCGTGCCTCGATCACATGAAACAATGACCCAGTCTGTGTAGCCATGGAGGTTGTGGGCATGTCCTTGGTCTACATTGTTGCTAAGATGGTTTCAGCCCCAGGTTTCATAGCATTCTGCACCGTACTTGCTTCTTTAACTTGACAATTTCGATTTTTAGCTGCATATTTTCCTTGAACTGAAAAATAATACGTCTCTTTAAGAGCATGCCTTCTTTTCTCACATTTATCAATGAATTATTGTTTGATAGCAACCTCCTCGACTGGTCTTGCTTCTAGTGTGAGTTTTGGTGGATTGGCATCGAAAAATTCATCTACCGTCTCTTGCTTTTTCCTAGCCCCCTTTGTTTGTTCCTCAACTTGGGGAATGGTACCAGCGTCTTCTCCTTTAGGTCTTAGAATCTCCATATCTTCCCTTGGTGGTTTTGGTGTCACTATAAGCCCTTTCTGGGTAGCGTCTTCAACATCCTTTTCTTGTGACTACTCGACTTCCTGAGTGTTCTCTTCTTTGGGCCTCGAATCCTCCACACCTTTCTTTGGTGGCTTTGTATCCACTATCGGTCCCTATGGGGTAGCGTTAACAATAAAGTCCTCCTCTGATAGCCTTGTGGGGACAATGTCGGCCATAGTCTCTTCATTTTGTTCTTTGGTCAGCATTGGTTCTTGTGTGACTGTTTCGATCACCAATCCCTCAATTTTGGAAATTTTCTTCACGAGTCAACACTAGTTATTCTATAATAGTGTCGATGATGGTTCCTTTAACTGCCTTGACAATTTTTAAGATCATGGGAGAGGCTTCTTCCTTCACCAAGTGCCTAGGGGAATGCGACTTACTTGCCCCTCTTGGTAAGGATGGAAGAAGTGGAGAAGAAAAATTCTTTCTTTAGTGTCCATTCTCTCAGTTCCTGTTGCCTCAGGTCCTCCTTCCCTTGTGCTCACTGGCTGGTTTGTGCTCCATTTTTATTTTTTTGCCTATTCTTCTTCTATTTTGTTCTTCTCCTCCACATCCCACACTGTTTCTTGTGGAGTAATGTCGACTGAGGCCCCTGCTCCTTTAAAGGGTTCGTTAATCACTTGATAAGGTGATGTTGGTCCTTGTATATTAGCACCACTTGCAGTCTTGTCCAAAGGTTCCTCAATTTCTTGAATTGGTGATGATGGTCCTTATGTGTTAGCACCACCTCCAATTTCATCCAAGAGTGACTATTCTCTCCTTAAAGTGGCAGTCACCGCTAGTTCATGCAGAATAACATCGATTACATTTTCTTCTATATCCATTCCTTATGCTCCGATTGGGACAATAGGTGACATTGATTCTTGTGGATTAGTGTCAGTTGTGGCTTCTTCTGTCTCCATTGCTTCCACTCCTTTTGAGCCAGTAGGTGACACTGGTTCTTGTGGAGCAGTGTCAGTTGTGGCCTCTTCTATTTCCATTGCTTCTACTCCCATCGAGACAGCAAGTGACACTAGTTCTTTTGGAGAAATGTCATATGTCGCTTATTCCTCTTCTTCCATAAATTCTTCCTCATCCTCTCTTGTAGGAATCATAGCCGCAAGTTCTTCCTCTTCTATGTCAATGAATTGTGGCCAAGCCATAGAAGTTTGGGATAGAGCATGCACCACTAATAGTCTAACCAACCCATGATTTTTAAGGCCCGCCAATGCTTGTCAAGACTGGAAAAACGAATGTACTATTAGCTGAAGACTATTCCATAGAAAATATGCCATGTCTAGGGAATGAATCTATGCATGTTAAAACCAAAGGCATGCAAGAAGCTTAAAATGAAACTTAAAAAAGGTAGTAAACTACCTTGCACAAGTAATGTAGCTCAGGACAAAATATGCAATCTTGGCCCATGGGTGCATATTAGACTTCCAATTTTATGCCCTACCCTTATGGGCTACTATTTCACTAGCCTGTAAGAACAATTCTGGGAAATCTGGAAAAGGAGATTTCCTTGAAAACCATTTCTACCCTCCTTGCGGCAATTCACTGACAGCCAAAATTACTTCCTCTGTGACGGAAATATCCAATCCAAGCACTCTAGAATGATTTCCATCCAAATTCAATGTTAATTCGACTTTGATGGATTCATCAAATGCTTGCATCCTTTCAAAATACACATGTCGTCCTGCATCTAACAAGATTTCCCATATGTTTGGATTGCTTAGGACATGCATTGTGTTCTCTGGTTTGTGCCTCACATCTTTCCCACCCATTCTGCAGTTTCTCTCTAGAAGCAATTTGAGGAACAAAAATATCATTTAGAAGGAGTTTCGGCATGTAAAATTGTATTGACGGGGTTGTGGTGGTGACGGGGTATAGTGATAGTGAAATTCGAAAAGATAATGGTAAAGTATGGAAAAATCCATTGCAAATTATGGTAATAATGAGTGATAAGTATGGTAATCATTTCACATCATTGGAAATGACCATCCATTAACACAATCATACTTATAAGAAGAGCTTCAGTGTAAATCACATGAAAAAGACATTTGTCGACGCGTTTCGAACCAACTAGTGTGGTTCATCGTCAGGACAAGTTGAAGAAATAGATCTGGCCTAGCAAGTTAAATAGACTGAGCAAAGACTCCAACGGCTACATAACGACTATTTTGGACTCTAGGACCCAGGCTAAAGTTATATCAGTAAATTTAATATTATTATTATTTTTATAATATTAAGATTAATAATATATTATTTTGTTTCTAGGATTAAACAAAATTAGGTACTATGAATAGTATCATAAGTAATTTATTTAAATAAATGACGTTAGAATAAAACTAATGGTTATTGAGGATTATTATTTGCGTGAATGAATTCTTTTAAATAAATAACTAGGGTTACATAAATAAAATCTATTCTTATGTTAGGATTAAATAAGAATAAATGACTAAATATATAATGCTAATGGTAATAAGTTATTAAATTATTAACTAACTATATATGAATTGTTTATTAAAGGTATGTTATTTTGCTTAAAAAATTATGTTAATTACTATTGAAGTAATATTTAGTTTATGAAATCATTAAATTTACTAATTAATAAAACTAATATTACTAGGTTAGTTTGAAAAGTAAATGAGCATGTTTAATGATTTAATTTCTTTATATATATACATATATATAAATCTGAGAGTGCACTATTATAATCATATTAAATTGAGATAGACAAATATTTAGAAAAGCCATACTTACTTCTGAGGTTAAAAGAGTTAAAATGAAGCAATCCCACCTATAAATAAAAATAACATAATTATCATAATTTATATATACCAAAGATGATGACCTTATGAATTAAATAATTAACTACCAAATAATAAAAAGGTCAAAATGCCAGCAATAAATAACAATAAACACGAAAAGATAAAGAAACGCTAACAAGAAGAAAGCACCCTGGATGCACAAAGGGGAAGGAAGAAACCCTAAGATGGCAGGGCAGGGATCCAACTTCTGCTCACTTTCCACCCATCATCTCTGTTGAGATTGTTGGGTCTTCGCTCAATTTCAATAGCTTCCCTTAACTTTCGATGATGGAACCGATCCACCCTGGCAATGACTTTAGCCTCCTCAATGCAAACATGATGCTTAGTCTTTTCCACATGCTCTGCTAAGGCTGAGGACTTTGTTCTTCCATGTTTCAAGTCTGCTACATGTTCACAAATTCTCTGCTAGATGGAGCACCCTGTTTCCCCCATATAGGGTGTCCCACAAGAGCAAGGAATCAGATATACACCCTTCATGTCTTTGGGATTAACAGGATCCTTCACCGACCACAGGGAATTACGAATGGTTCTGAGGGGCCTGAAGGTAGAGGGAATATCAAACTTCCTAAGGATCCGAGCAATCTTGTCTGTGGTCCCTTGGATATAGGGAAGATGGACACCTAGATGGCGCTCCTTAGGCAATATCAAACTTCCTAAGGATTCGAGCAATCTTGTCCGTGGTCCCTTGGATATAGGGAAGATGGTCACCTAGATGGTCACTTTGGTATATATAAATTATGATAATTATGTTATTTTTATTTATAGGTGGGATTGCTTCATTTTAGCTCTTTTAACCTCAGAAGTAAGTATGGCTTTTCTAAATATTTGTCTATCTCAATTTAATATGATTATAATAGTGCACTCTCAGATTTATATATATGTATATATATAAAGAAATTAAATCATTTAATAAACATTCTCATTTACTTTTCAAACTAACCTCTTAAGATTAGTTTTATTAATTAGTAAATTTAATAATTTCATAAATACAATATTACTTCAATAGTAATTAATATAATTTTATAAGCAAAATAACATACCTTTAATAAACAATTCATATATAGATAATTAATAATTTATAACTTATTACCATTAGCATTATATATTTATTCATTTATTATTATTTAATCCTAAACATAAGAATATATTTTATTTATATAACCCTATTTATTTCTTTAAAAGTATTCATTCACGCAAATGATAATTCTCAATAACCATTAGTTTTATTCTAATGTTATTTATTTAAATAAATTACTTATGAGACTATTCATAGTACCTAATTTTGTTTAATTCTAGAAATTAAAATAATATATTATTATTCTTAATATTATAAAAATAATAATAATATTAAATATATTAATATAACTTTAGCCTGGGTCCTAGA
>APFE030082902.1:0-30025 GCA_000404065.3 Pinus taeda | reverse complement strand
AATTGGGGTCAGCCCATATGAGTTAGTCTATGGATTAGAAGCCAAATTCCCTTCATCACTAGGGATCCCTGTTATGAAACTACTTCAAGAAAGTCAAGCTGAGCCCAATGATATGTAAAGGAGGGTAAACCAAATTATATGCTTGCAACAAACTAGAGACCAAGTTTATAACAGAGTTCAAATCTTACAAGAGAAGCTCAAGAAGGCTTTTGACAGAAGGACTAAGGCCGAGGATTTCAACATGGGTGACAAAGTTCTCAAGTGGGATTCAAGAAGGGAAAATAAAGGAAAGCATGGAAATTTTGATTCCCTTTGGAGAGGACCCTTTATTATCCAAGCAGTACAAGGAAATAACACCTACTTTCTTAAGAATCTTGATGAAACTGATTTGGATGAAGGTCCTGTGAATGGTAGGATACTGAAGCACTATTTAGACTACCTTCCATGAATCCATTATGGCTGCCCCTTGTACATAATCTACTGTGTATAGTGTTTTCTCTAAGCATGTAAATAATTTAATTTCAAGGATCTTACAGAAGCAGGAAAAGACTGTGCTTCAGCAAGTTTTATAAATATGACAGTCTACAATTTTGAGGTTTCAAAGATGAAAAATTCCAAGTTTGAAGCAGTAACCAAAGGGCCAAGGCATGCTGACCTGCTGTTCTTGGTCTTTCAAGAAGAAAAACCATCCCCATGTGGAGCCACTGTTGGATACCTATACCAATAGGTTTCATATTTCATGATTGGCAAATTCAAATGCCAAATATGCTCTGCTTTTGCTGATACAAAGATCCCATATTTCCAAGGAAAGGCAAGGTGTGTACATGCCTTCATGTTTATTAAATTTTGATGGATGGTCCAATAGTCTAATCTGGATCATGCCATGTTTCAATTTTTGTTGTAGAATAGAGGAAGAAATCTGTCCAAACTGTTTAATATTGGAAGGTAAATAGTTAGGCAGAGAAGCTAAGGTTCCCAACTGCTTAATCTAGGTCCTTGGAAGAAATAAGGGTAGCATTAGATAGGCAATCAAAAGAAAAGACAGTGGAAAAGAAAAGGCACATAAGGGTCTGCAAGTCCAAGTGCACCCTCCAAGAAGAAACAAAAAATGCTAGGCAAGTAGATGGGTAGGTAGATGGGGTTGCAGAAGTGGTGTTCTTTTCAAACTGAATCATGCTGGTCAATACAACGAAAGTAACACATTGGAGCATGTCTAACCTCCCATTTTCTTTGTTTTTTACTCATTACTAACATCCCTTCACCAGTTGTGTGTATGAAAGAAATTCAAGGTTTTATGTTGGTTCTTGATTCCTTTAAGAGCCACATTTCTTGTGCAAAATTCTTTTCGTTTTGATCTACTCCCTAAAACTAAGTTATTTTCAAATAAACTTAGTGACATCACTCCTCATTCACCTTCTCCCTCCATATTAACCTTTAACCTCTATTATCTAACTCCCTATGTCACCATTTCCCTACTATTATAACACCATGGTGTATAAACCCTAAGCATTCTATAAATAATTCCCCCCTTGGCGTTATAGCCATATGTTTCACCAATAGGGAATCAAATTGACATCTGGTCAGTTTGAGAACCCAAGCCTAACCTCTTTATCTCCCTCAGAACTCATTTTCCCATTCAATCCTTCACTTTGCCAAAAGAAACTTTGGAAAAACCCTTCTACACCCTTTAATCCGCTCAAAAGGCAAAAATATCTTGAAAACCCATTTTTCTGCCTTATCCTAAAGTTTTCAACTATGCGCGACTTGTAAAGAAATACATTACAAAACCATGAAATTCATCAATATTCCTAAGTGTCCCGCCGGGCGCATTTACTAGGGAAAATAATATTTTAATACCCGCCCGACGCCGTATCATCCGTGCAGATCATTGGCCCGTCGACCGTCCGATCAAGCACTTTTCATCCGACGGTTGACGCGGATATCGGACCGGCCCCAACGTCCGAAAGATATCGTCCGATATCTATCAGAGGCTGACATCAGGCCTGGTCCATGCGTCGCCCCCAAATTGTATCGGAGCCCCCTCTGGCAGATTCCTTTCCGTAGCATAAGCGGTCCGATATGATACCACCGCGGTTTCCGGTTTTCGGCCAAACTGCCTGCCAACGTCATGCGCCGCGTCACTACATGCGTCATCACCACGTCCGCATGCCCTGTCCACCATTGCTCCACCTATCTGCCACCTCACCACCCCTGTGGACCACTCATAGGCTACCACGTCATCTGACCCTTACCCCCCTGATGACGTCATGCTGACGTCACCCGAAGAAAGGCGCGAAAGTCCCAAAAAAGCCATATTTTGTCAATTTTCGCGTTCTTTTTGCACTTTTTGCAAAAACTGTTGTTGCGCCCTCTGCATGCATTTTACGACCAATTGCACCAACTTGCTCAAATCGACCTGGAGACCTTCGGCGCGCCTAACCCACCTGCATTCGTGACCCAGACCATCGAGTTTATCAGGTATTTATCCCTACAAGTCTTCTCTAAGCCTGGTTTTTGTTTGCAATTAACTGAAAACTCACATAAGGCATTGAAAATGAATAATTCGCCGGTGAATTCCCTGCACCCAGTTCCCACTTGGAAATTTAACGGTCGAAATTCATTAGCCGAGCCTGTTTTAACAAAACTTTCATTGAAAACCTGCATTCCGTTCGCGCAGTCGTAAACAAAAAACCCGGAACCTACATTTAAATTATTGAGGAAGGTATGTTAAAGAAAAGGATTTGCCTTCTCAAGTGACTGGAGCAGTATTTCAATTGCTGCAAACTTACCCTGCTATCCTTCATTTCTCAATTCACTTCTTCTCCCAAGCAGTACTCTTTTTCTGTTGCCCAGTCTAGTTGCATCATTCTACATTCAAAACAGGATTTAAGTAGCCATGGAGACTCCAGTTGCACCTGTGGCCCTCAATGTTGCTCCTTTGAATGCCCCTCAGAGAGAATTGGAGTGGCAGGATCTGGAAGACTTAGATTATCAAATCTCAGAAGACTCCTTAACACACAGCAAGTTCCACCTTCACCTGCTAAATGAGCTAAAGGCCAAGCATGAAGATAAGACAGATATATTGGGAATTTGGGATTCCTTCGTCCCAATCTTTAGGCTCCCTCAGGTCAACCAGTTCCCCGACCTGATTCATCTGTGTGTTGTATGCTATGATCCTACTCAAAGAGTTTTGCTTGACCCTTCAGGCTCAGTTGTATTCTACATGACCCCTGAGGCCATTAGAGAGATGCTACAGTTTAAGACTGAGAAGAAATTGGTTCCCTTGTCTTTGTTGGATCTGATAAACCAAGGAGCTAGAATGCTGACAGATGCTCAGATCACAAAGCTAAACCAATTGTTTATTAACTCTGACATTGTGCAATATCCTCCTATTTTTGCTGGTTACCTCAACCAATTGGGTGTAGACCTTGCAGATATGATCAGTTCCATCTTGGGTTATAAATCAGTTGAGTACATTGATGAAACTGTACTGGTGATGATGACTATGTTTTCCCCTGGCAAAACTCCAATCTGTTATGACTATGCCACCTACATATCAGATAAGATGCATGAGCAATTTTTGAACCTGTCAAGAGAGAAGGTGTTTAGATACACCTCCTACATCTACCACTTAATTCTATACTATCAGCATGAGAAATTCTCCTTCATTGTCAAAAGAACAGATGCACAAGGTAATCCAAGGTCAGTAGTGTACTGGAGCTCAGTGTTTCATTGCAGAGCCTACTCTCCATACACTTACTATGAATTTATAGACCTCTTCATTCACCCATCCATGTCTTTATTCCTAAGCTCGCCTCCTCCAAGATTGACTGATGAGATGCAGAGAATCCTGCAGTTATCCAAAGTGTATAGCATTGGGGATTGGTATTTTTACCAACACTACACCGTTATCAGAATATATGGTTGTGAGTTACCCCCATACAGATTGCCCAAATATGTGCCCATGAGATTATTTGCCCTTGAATACTTCAGGCAATTTTGGAATGCTGATATGATACACTTCATAGGCAAGGACAAGAAGGCACAGCTGAAAGTAAAAAATCAATTGGGCCACCTTGTTTTGAGCAAAAGGGAGGAAGGCTGGAAAGAAGCAGACAGAATACTTGAAAGCCTTGGACTAAAGACCTGTTTCCTCTGGAAACCTTATGACCCCAATCACTACATATCATTAAGAAGGGTCAAATATAGGCTCTCTAGCTATGACCATGTAAGGTTGCCTCACATAGAACAATATGCCAATCAACCAAAATGGAAAAGCGGCACACTAGAGGAACCTATCACACAAGAAGAACTGAATGAGAGAGCAAGAAGAAATCTGCTTAAGATGGCTGACTTGCAACTTCCTGCATAGGTATTCTCTCTGCCAAAGCCTCAAGCAGGAGCAGCTGCCTCATCCTCCACAGCACATCAGGAGGCAGTCCAAACCACAAGTGAAGCTCCCAGCAAAGGCAAGGAAAAAGACATGGAACAAGAACAGGTACAACAAGCACAGGTACAGCAAGCACAGGTTCAGCAACAACAACAGGGACATCAGCCAGAAAAGGAGCTGCCAGGGCAAGGAGAATAGACAACAGAGGCCCCAATGGCCACAGAGCAGCAAACAACATAAATGGCACCTCCCAGGCAAGATTCAAGGATTGATTCTTCTTTCCTCCAAACCCCACAAAGAGAGGAGGTAAACAGGAAAAAGGACAGAGAGACTCCCCTTACTACCTCACCAACTCAAGGGGAGAAGAGGAAAAGGTTAAACCCTTTTTCTGAAGAAGAAATGCCAATAGGGCAGACTTCAGGTACACGCCTGCCCAGCATGGAGGCTTCAGCCAGTTCCTTCCAGCAAGAACAAGAAAGGGCAACAAGAGGAGAAGTTAGCTCCTCAGGCCAATAGAGGGAAGGCAAGAAAAGCATCAAGCAGCAATTTAAGGACATCAAAAAGAGAAATGAACCCTTAAGGATGCAGTTATATAATCATTTATTAAAAATGGCTCCCACTAACCAGCAAAGACTCATGTCTGCATATGATGCTCATGAGGGAAAAATGATAATGAGCCATTTCACACCAACAGTGCAGCAACCACAGTCAGCTGTCGATTATATCAGGACCAACCTTGAGGTCCTGGCCAAGGACATCCACCCAATGGACCATATCGAACTGCACAAACAAACGGGTGAGATGGTGTATGCCACCTTGGCAGATAAGACATTGGTAAACTATAGGCTACAAAATAGCCTAAATAACACCACTGCACAAATTGAGATGGAAAGGGCTTCCTCTCAAGCTAAGGACAATAGGATCAAAGCTCTAGAGGAAATCATAATAGAGCTTGGACATGATCCTAAAGATGTCAAGGCAGTGCAAGAGATTCTGAAGCTAAGGGATGCTGATATGGCAGCACTGAGAAAAATGATAAAGATCCCAGCAACTCTTCATCCTCAAACAGAATATATTGCCCAGCTCAAACAAGACAAGGATGCAACTGCTATGCTGGTTACATTATATAGAGAGCTCATCCACGCACAAGAGAGGCTACAGGAAACAGAGGCCACCCTTCAGATAGCACTGCAACAAAAGGAGGCAGGGCAAACTTCACAACCTCCTCTAGAAACAATTAATCTGGAGGAAGCTCCTCAAACCACTGCTCCTCTCAGTCAGCAAACACAACAAGCAGCACCGTCCACCTCAGCACCAACAACAGAGCAGACTGAAAGCCTTGACATGCAGAAGCTGAGAACTGAGATTCAAGCCTTGGAGTCTCAACTGTCAGAGTTGAATCAGGCCAAAGACACTCTGGCTAAAATCAATGAAAAATATGACAAGTCCAAGCAGAATGTGGCTAAGAGAGAAAGAGAAGTAAAGGCTCTTAAAAAAAGAATAAATGATCTAGAAAAGGAGCTCACACTGGACAAGGTGAAAGCTGAGCTCAAAAGGATCCTATGGGCCAATATTGGCCAGTCCATCACAGATCAGTGGGAGTATATTGAGGCCATTCATGAGCAAATGGCGCTCATTACAAAAGCACACAAAGAAATCCAAAGGGCAAGGGAATCTCTTGGCAATATGCCTGAGGTTGCCACTAGAATGATAAATGTGCTTAACTACAGGACAAGCTCCCAGTTGATCAAAATGGGGATTGTCAATAGGACTGAGACCATCTCGATGATCAAAAGGGTCCAGACACTGAGAAACCTGGTGCAGACATTAGAAGAAGAAGCCAGGATATGCAGGCAGATATCAACAAATTCCAGGACAAATTTATGGCATTACAAAATAGGGGCCTTCCTAGCTTGTTGGATGCCTCAGGAAGGCTACTCTCACATGAAAAATATGCTAAGAGAGTCAACACTTTTGCTGCCAATCAGATTGTAGAGACAACTAGTACATCAGCAGAAACAGGGCTAGCAACAGGACAGACCCTCTTCAACAGGGTGGAGAGCTTGTTTTTTATTATGAATGAAATTACTCACTTGTTTGATGAGCCTCCCAATTTTTACAAGTATACAGAGGCAGATGAGACCATGGGGTCAATTTTGAGGCATCAATTGCCTACGCAGGAAGTTTGGAATAGTTTGATACAATTACTGCTAAACCAAAGCCAGTAATTATGTTTTTCTTTTTTGAAATTTACAGATTGACATGCATAGGAAAGTAAGGATATATCAGCTTGTATGCAGAAAGAGGTTGAGCCAACTCAGCACAAATATTCGTCCACCACAACAGCACTGACAGTCACAGGTGACAGGGCCAAAAAAGCTACAGGAGGACAGAGCTGCACAGGCACGTCATTCAACAGTTATGACCAAGTATTCAACTGACTCAGTGAGCCCCAAAAGTCAAAATCTTTTGACAGGAATAAAGAGCATTTATATTGTATTAAAGGTTGTAATAACTTCTCATCTACTATTTCTGTACTAGTTAATGAAGACATTTATTTCTCAGATGAATCAATGCTTGAGATATTTTGTATGAAACACTTCTATATATTCCCCATCGCAGAATTTAGCAGGGGTTGGACGTTGGATGTAATTTATATCTTTGATATAGTTCTTTACTGTAAATTCTGAGAGAAGTAATACAAAGGTGGTGGAATTTCTAAAGCTCTATGTTGTTGATATTTTGTGGCGATTAACTGAGAGTTATAGGATTCCTGCATATTTCATGGCACAATAAGTTTTCCTTACAACCCTTTGTTATGTATTTTGTCATCGTTCATATCTCTTTCATGTTTTCTGTGTTTTACAGTTAATGGCAAGGAAAAAGAATAGTTCCAGGATTTAATCTCAGATTACCCTGAACTCAATCTAAGCCGTTATAAGTGTTTTCTTCAGTTATAGTAATAAAGTTGTAATTCTTAGTTGCTACCCTTTCACGCTATATCTTTTACAGGGATTATTGTTTCAGGAATTCAAGTTATGCTCCTGAGGAATAATCTCATTCTCACACCCTAGCGTAGTGAAAAATTCTTAACTGCTTTTCACTGGTTGTTTGCATCTCACCATCATAATTTCAGTTTTGTTTCACGAAGTATTTAAAGGCCCTGTAATTCAAGCTGCTCAAACTCAAAATTTCAATAAACCAGTAGCCACAGACTCCATTTCCCAATGGACTAACTTTATCTGCAGATCTCCACTTTAAGTACAGAAAGACATCCTTCCAACCAAACATAAAACAAAAACCTTCACTTCATAACTAGCCTAAAATATCCACAGAACAGAGACAAACCTTAAAGAGAGAGCCCTCTCTGATTACAGTTGGGCTAGAAGCTGTAATCCAAAGATTGGTTAGTGGTTACCCCGGCCGTATTCCCTTGGGAGTCATAGGGAACAACCTGGGTGTTAACAGGATGCACAGAAGCCCTTGTTGAAATGTTAGTTGTTGATCTAGCATTCTCCCAACTGTGAAATCTCGCATGCCCATGCTACCAAACCCTCGGTCAAGTTGAATTGAACATCCCCAACTTGAGCCTTATCTCTGTTCATGTTTAGGGCAAAAGGTTTTGTCACTTTTGAGTTGTGGTCTTTGAATTGCTGGAAAAATTACAGCCGCCTTGGTTTTTCCATTCTTGCCTTAATGTGAGGGTTGGACTTCGACAACTCAGGCCCTTGCATATCAAAGTAGATAGGGACATGTAGTTTCGACATGGCGAAAGACTGGAAGGCAAGTCATATGCACTTCTTATTATAGAAATTTATCACAAAGCACAGGATTTTCGAGACATAGGTCACGATCATGATTGTCATCATGATCTAACGTGCAGGAAGATATGGGGAGTACGTCTACTAGTCGTGTCAGAATCATGGTGATCGGGTAAGGAGATGGAGTCATAATGCACCAGATTATGGTCACATTTTGTTGCAAAGGTGACCATAGCTGAAAAATCATACAAATGTTAAAAATTAAAGTGTTAATTACCCTTTACCTCAAGTGTCTCATCATTGGCTGTACTTTACCTTTCTTACCTTCCAACGGTCTAGTACTTCAAATGACACGTGCATGTCCTTGATATGATAACCCGCCTAATAGTTAAATTAGATATATGATTTCATAATTCATGACCTTGACTTATATTTAAAATATGTCAATACTTTTTAAATAATCTTAAATTAATACTCTCTCTCTTTTCTTTTTAAGAAAACTAGGGTGTCGCTGCAAGAAATAGAACTGGGACTGCTGAGATTTCTGTAGGAAATGGAACTGTGACTATTGAGTCTTATAGAAAATTGAACCTGACTTTTAGAACTTCTATAGGAAATTGGACCATATCTTGTGGAGCTTTTGCAGGAAATCGAACCATCAATCAACACTTCTCCCTTGTTTGTGTACAATTTACTGCACATGAATAAAGGTGTTGATGTTGAATGTACAATGAGCTCTTTGAATTACCATCCATTGAGGTCAGTTGTTAACCAATGAGAGACCCATCACCTTTAATGAGAATGAGGACCAAAGTAACTTGATGCATCCTATCGGGTGTGAATTAATGTGCTGAGGTTGAAACCCCTGTAGGATCCAACAATCAAGGAGCCGGAGTGATTCCCCATTGATGTTGGCAGGATAGCCTATTATTAGGGCATACAAGCTTCAAGGAATCATAAGACTTTGATCTTGCACCAAGATAGCTTGTTGATGTCGATATGCCAAGATTGTTGGAAGGAGGGCCTTAAGAAATCCCACATTAGTCCAACACAAGCAATCAAGATTTAACTGAAAACAAAAATTATTGAGATAATCTTACTGAGTTGTAATTTTAATGAGCCCAGGGTAATCAATGCTCACCATATTTCATTTTAGAGAGTGAAATACTTGGAAAAGAAGACTCCAAGGGGGATCCTTCTCTATAATTAGTCCATTGGGCCTAGAAAAATGAATAAACCTATACCCAATAGACATTCCTCTCATGTGTAGAATTTTGTAGAATTTTTCTACAAATGAGCTAGCTCCGATATCATGTAGAAATTTCCCACCTATAGATCAACCTGGTAATGCAATGTACTAAAGCAAAACATTTGATCTACTTCTACAAACAATTTAGCGGAAGCTTAATCAACCATGAGCAACATCAAGCATGAACACGTTTAACTAATATGGAGAAATCAAACACACATAACACAGAAGATATAACTAGGGGAAAGCACCAGCCTAAAACCCATCTCTGTATTATCATACAAGTTGAAATATTTCTGGATTACACAAAGCCTTAGCTCAGAAACTATCTAACTCTCAGTAAAATCCCTCTGCTGCTCATAGACAGTCAAAGGCTTCTCACAAACCTTCTCCTCTGTTATATACCTGGGGGGGGGGGGGGTAATATGGGGTACAAAGGGAGGTACCCAAGGTAATAATGTAATAATGGGATGGGCCATAGTAATAATAACGTGGTTAACCCATTTCATGTAAGGGACCACAAGCAGTTAGTAATAATGTAATGGGCCCATGGTATTAGCTCGATGGTATGAGGGAACCATGGTAATGATTCATGGTATTGTATGTGTGAGGCCTATATAGAGGCTACAGACTCCACATGGAGTGTGAAGAATTATTGTATGAATTGGCATATGGCTTGTGGAGTGTTCTCCTTCCTTAAGGAGTGAATGTATGGTGTTACACTACCTTAAGGGTTTGATTAATAAAGAAGCATTTCTATATTCAGATCCTGTTCTTTCTTGGGTTTATTTCTATTATCATATATTTTTGGATCAGATCTATAACAAGTGGTATCAGAGCACTTGTTATAGATCTCACCCAAAAATATTACAGATCTGATATAAAAATATAAGACAATGTAAATAAACCTAGAAATAATATGAAATGATTCTTTATTGATCAAACCCTTAAGGTAGGGCAACACCATACATTCACTCTTTAAGTAAGGAGAACACTCCACAAGTCATATGCATGTTCATACAATATTCCTTCACACCTCTCCATGTGGAGTCTCTAGCCTCTATATAGGCCTCATACATATAATACCATGGATCATTACCATGGTTCCCTCATACCATAGTACTAATACCATGGGCCCCTTACATTATTACTAACTACTTGTGGTCCCTTACATGATATGGGTTAACCACCTTATTTATTACTATGGCCCATCCCATTATTACATTATTACCTTGGGTACCTCCCTTTGTACCCCATATTACCCCCTAGGTATATAAAATTCCACCCCCCTTAGCATGTTTCGTCCCCGAAACATCAAAAGAACACAAATAGTAAGATCTACTCAAAAGAGTAGTCCACTGGTACCATGCACATGCATCTAGCCATCCAAGAGAAAGGTGAATCCTTGATTTCGCTGGTGCCTCGCTCACTTGAGATGGAAGTTAACCATGGTAGCTCTTCTGTGTTGATGTGTAGTAGGTGGATCTTCTCTCCTCTCTATCTATCCTGCGGGGGTTGTTTTCCTTGTGGCTAATTGGTTGCCATCTTGATGGTTGTTGTCGTGTCGGGTGATGTGGGTGACGATATGTTGAAGTTTTAACCCACGTAGGCTTTTTCTTTAATTCACCCCTTACTGGAGCTTGACTGTTATCTGGTGCATGTTGTGGTGCCTGCTGTGGTGTCTTATATTTCAATATTACTTCAACCACTAAGCCCTCCTCTGATGTATCAACACCTATAACCTTTTCTACTTTAGTCCCTGTTTGTGTTTGATTGTCAATCATCACTAGCTCATTAGCTAATATGTCATACCCTGGAACATCCTCTGCTTCAGCCTCCTTGGACTCTACTTGTTTATTAATGGAAATATCCTGTAATGTAATTTCTTCTTTTTATACCAGAGCTTCAGGAATTTCTTCTGCACATTAATATTGATAGTACCCACTGATTCCATCCAAGGGTATCCCAAAACAACATCCATGTTATCCATCTCTGAAGTATAAAAATCACGATGCAACACATACTTATCCATCGAAATCTTCAAATCCTTATAAATTTGAACATCCTCATCATCAACCTGGGTATTTTCAATGTGTTTTGCTGGAACTTGCAAATGTTTTGCCAAATTAACATTGATAAAATTATGCTTACAACTAGGATTTATAGACACAACGATCTTCTCCTTCTGAATGAATCCCTAAACCTGCAATAAGGAGATACTAGTAGAAAATAACACATGTTTCTCATTATCTTGTTTTCTAGTATGAGACCATCTGTCTAAAAGGAATTTTTCAAATGCTTCATCAGGCAGGTTGTAACACTTCGTTTTGTTAAGTAATCCCCACCATGTGCCCGCCTCATCTCTAAATTTCTCCACTACCCACCATTTCCAATGGTTTTCCCATAACCACTTCTGTTTTTTTATGTATTCTTCAATAGTAGGACCATTATATTTTCCTGTAAAAATAGAACCTTGCTAGAAGCCATGAAGAGGGTTTTGAAAAAAAATCACTTACTTGGTGAAAATTTGAAATTGTCACAATTCCATCAATATTGCTTAGAATCCCTATTATGACCTGTTTTTAGAAAGGGAATAATCATTCTGCATCTGCCCTCGTGATAGAAATCTTGATCCAAGAACTGGAATTTCAAATCTACACTACCACACTCCCACTGTCACCAAAATTTCTGCAAAAAAGAGCTGATTTTAAATCAGCTATATCTCCATCATCCGGACTCTGATTTGACCGAATTGTTTTTTGAAATTGGGTATTTTTTTACAAAGAATATAGATCTATAATTAGATTTTCTATATCTTTCACCAGGACGTCCAGATCTGTGCCGCAAACTCGCTGCCCCAAAAAATTGTCTGCAACCCCATTGACTTTTAGATCAGTGATATCTCCTTCATCCTGACTCTGATTCGACCGATTTTTTTTTTGAAATCGGGTATTTTTTCACATAGAATCTAGATATGCAATTATATTTTGCATATCTTCTACCAAAACATACAAATCTGATCTGCAAGCTAGCCTCCACCGAAATCCTACAAAAAATTAAAAAAAAATTCTCCACTTTTTTCCCTGGAAAGTGCTCTGATACCACTTGTTATAGATCTCACCTAGAAATATTATAGATCTGATATAAAAATATAAGACAATGTAAATAAACCCAGAAATAATATGAAAATATTCTTTATTGATCAAACCCTTAAGGTAGGGCAACACCATACATTCACTCCTTAAGGAAGGAGAACACTCCACAAGCCATATGCTTGTTCATACAATATTCCTTCACACTCCTTCATGTGGAGTCTCTAACCTCTATATAGGCCTCATACATACAATACCATGGATCATTACCATGGTTCCCTCATACCATCGAACTAATACCATGGGCCCATTACATTATTACTAACTACTTGTGGTCCCTTACATGAAATGGGTTAACCACCTTATTTATTACTATGACCCATCCCATTATTACATTATTACCTTGGTTACCTCCCTTTGTACCCCATATTACCCCCCTAGGTATATAACACAAAGGTTAGATACTTGGTGGTTTAGAGGGAGAGTAAATTACCTCTTAACATGCAGTGCCAAAAGAATTCTTAGACAATTATGGAGGAGCCACAATTTATGAAGCAGCTTCAGGAGGTTGTGGAGCAGCCACAACTAGGGAAGCCGAGGGGAGATAGAGTGGAGGCATCAACTCATGCAGAGACATCCAATAGGGGGAAGCTTCAAGCTAGCTGGGCTGAGGGATCACATGCAACCATACCTCTAGGTAGGAGGTGGGGTGATGTGTAGTGATTGTCCCAAGGAGGAGGGGCAGGATCCTTGAGGTACCCAACCTTGGATGAGACCTTGCTATGAGAGCCCCAATGTGGAGTAGTAGGAACTGACTGATTTCATAGAGAAAGATGCAGATGGAGTGGAATAGAGAGCGATAGTGTAGGGAATCCCAGAGCAGCACATCGCTAGCAGGCTACAACAATGTGAGAGGCACAAGTGTTTTGAACAGTGCTAGGTGGCACAGAGATCTGTGCAATGGTGCGAGATGCATGGAGATGTTGTAGTAGCGTAGATGTTAGAGAGGGAGCACTTTTCAATAGCAGGTAGAGCTTTAACATTAGAGTATGTTCCTAACCCAATAGAGTGGTTATTTGGGAGTGTTTTTGTTCCAAGCATTGTTGGAGCAAGTGGACTGGGTAGATGTGTTGCATGCATAACATTCCAGAGTTACAATATCGGGTTAGAGAGGAAGCTTTTCTTATTGAGAGGGAGTGTTGAAGAATGTGCAACAAGAAATGTTAAATTTAGAATGTGCTAAAAATAGGACTCTTAAAAATATCATGTCTAAAAATAGTAGTTTGGCCAGTGAAGTCAGTGGCCACCTTGGGTGAGAGGTGAAACTGTTAAAAATAGAAAGTTCTAAAAATAGCATTTCTGGGTCCTTTCTTATTTATAGTAGCCCCTGGTCTATCTATAGGAAGTAAAAACGAATTTGGTCTTAAAAACAGTTTAAAATATTAATTAATTAATCTCCATGAGTTAATTAGTTAAGTAAAAACAGACTGGAAGTCTATGTGAGGACATGCAACAGTTTATCTATTAATTGGTGAATTTATCCATCAGTTAAAGAGATAAGGATGAGTTGTAATTAGTTGGCTTAGCTAACTGAGTCAAGTCTAGTTAGATTAATTTAACATGCTATTAAATTAATGAGATTCAGTTTGTTAATGCTTGCATGCATGTGACAACTGATATTTCCATATAATTGAATATTATAGATTAAATAACTCATGCATGTCAATTCAGACAAAGATCCAGTTGAGATCAGAGAAGGGATAGTGTATTATCAGTTGGATGAATATTTTTCCTATAAAGGAAGCTCATCCATGATGAGGATTTATCTCCTTTAGGTTTGTGCAGTTATTTCAGAGGTCAGTGTTGTGTGTGAGGTGAGAATCACACAGGTTGTAGTTGGAGGACCTAGGAAAAATTGTGCATAGAAATAGGAGGCTTGGAGGGTAGAGGATGTTATATACCTAGGGGGAATAATATGGGGTACCAAGGGAGGTACCAAGGTAATTATGTAATAATGTGATGGGTCATAGTAATAAATAAGGTGGTTAACCCATTTCATGTAAGGGACCACAAGTAGTTAGTAATAATGTAATGGGCCCATGGCATTAGTTCGATGGTATGAGGGAACCATGGTAATGATCCATCGTATTGTATGTATGAGGCCTATATAGAGGCTAGAGACTCCAAATGAAGGAGTGTGAAGGAATATTGTATGAACAGGCATATGGCTTGCAGAGTGTTCTCCTTCCTTAAGGAGTGAATGTATGGTGTTGCCCTACCTTTAGGGTTTGATCAATAAAGAATCATTTCATATTATTTCTGGGTTTATTTACATTGTCTTATATTTTTATATCAGATCTATAATATTTCTGGGTGAGATCTATAACACTTTCCCTTACTCCTCAAGGCTTTGCATGCATCTTGTACCTCAAGTGCATATAGGTTATTGGCTAGCACACCAATCTATTTCCACTTTCCCACCGTCACAAAAGTTTCTAGAAAAAGAGCTGATTTTAAATCAATGATATCTCCCTCATCTAAACTCTGATTCAGCTGATTTTTTTATTTTTTATTTTGGGTATTTTTCTGCAAGGAATCCAAATTTGCTATTCATTTTTTAAAATTTTGTACAAAAATTTTCAGATCTGCTCTACAAACTCTTGGCCAAAAACTCAAAACTTTGGAATCTCCTCTCAGTATATTATTCTCTCCTTGATCACCTGTGCTCCAATACCATGTAGGATTTTGTAGAATTTTTCCTACAAATCAGCTAGCTGTAATACCATGTAGAAATTTTTCTACAAATAAACTAGCTCTGATACCATGTCGAAATTTCACATGTAGAACAAACTAATATATGCAATGTCCTAAAGCATAATAGTTTTTCTACTTCTACAAAACATTAAGCAGAAGCATAATCGAAATCATGAACAACATCAAGTAGAAACATGCATAACTGATCAAGAGAAATCAAACACACATAACACAGAAGATATAACTAGGGGAAAGCACTAGCCTAAAACCCCATCTTTGCATTATCATACAAGTGGAAATATGTCCGGAATACACAAAGCCTTAGCTCAGAAGCTATCTAGATCACAGTACAATCCCTATGCCACTCATAGACAGTCAAAGGCTTCTCACAAACCTTCTCCTCTACCCTCCAAGCCTCCTATTTGTATGCACATTTTTTCCTGGGTCCTCCAGCTGCAACCTGTGTGATTCTCATCTCACACACAACACTGACCTCTCAAATAACTGAACAAACCTGAAGGAGATAAATCCTCATAATGGATGAGCTTCCTTTATAAGAAAAATATTCATCCAACTGATAGCACACTATCCCTTCTCTGATCTCAACTGGGTCTTTGTCTAAATTGACATGCATGAGTTATTTAAGCTATAATATTCAGTTATCTGAAAACACCATTTGTTACATGCATGCAAGCATTAAAAAATTGAATCTCATTACAACATGTTAAATTAATCTAACTGGACTTGACTCAATTAACTGGGCCAACTAATTACAACTCATAATTACACCTCATCCTTATCTCTTTAATTGATGGATAAATTCACCAATTAATAGATAAACTATTGCATGTCCTCACATAGACTTCAAGTCTGTTTTATTAAGTCATGGAGATTAATTAATTAATATTTTAAATTGATGTTAAGACCAAATATGTTTTTACTTCCTATAGATAGACCAGGGACTACTATAAATAGGAAGGGACCCAAAAATGCTATTTTTAGAACTTTCCATTTTTAGCAGTGTCACCTCTCACCCAAGGTGGCCAATGACCTCACTGGCCAAACTGCTATTTTTAGACATGCTATTTTTAGGACTCCTATTTTTAGCACATTCTAAATTTAACATTTCTTATTTCACATTTTTCAAAATCATGTTTTACTGAGCACGAGGAGGAACAGAGTGAGCTCATTGTGTCAGTAGGAAATTGGGAAGAGATAGTGGAAGGAATGTTCCCTTATCTCACCATCTCTAGCTCTCTTTTCTTCACAATTTCTTCCACAAATTCCTCCTTAGATTGATGCTTTTGATATAACTTGAGTCTGTGACCATTCACCAAGAAGGTAACATTCCCATCATCAATGGTTTTAACCCAAAAAGATCCATTATCAAAGACTTTCTCAATTTCATAGGGGCCCAACCAATGTGTTTTAAATTTTCCTTTAAAGTTCTTAAATTTTGAACCATACAACAATGCCCAGTCTCCCTGTTTGAACTACTTCTTTTTAATGTATATGTCGCGCCATTTAGCCCATTTTTGTTGAAGTCAGTATGTTGAAAAGCATCCTACTTAATCTTATCCAATCCATTGAGCTGCAGGATTCTTTGCTCATGGGCTTCGTCAAGATCTATACCCAAATTTGCTGCCATTTTAAAAGTTTTGATTTGAAATTCAATGGGCAATAAAAATTTCTTTCCATACACCAATTCATACAGAGAAAATCCATTGGTATTTCTCCATGTGATCCTATAGGCCGATAATGCTTCAGGATGTCGGTCATACCAATCCTTCTTATGTAATTGCATTATCTTGGTAAGGATTGTCTCCAACACCTTATTTGTTAATTCCAACTGCACATTCACCTATGGATGATAAGGGGTAGACTTCTGGTGAGTAATATAATATTTCTACACAATTCCCTCCATGAGCTTTGATACAAACTGAGTACCTTGATTAGCGACTATTTCCTTAGGTACCCCAAACCTTACAAAAATATCAGAAAAAAGAAAATCTACCACTATTTTATCTATTTATCTAGGTAGTGCTCTTGCCTCCATTCACTTCATAACATAATCAGTACAAACTAAAAACATACTTCTTACCTTCAGACATAGGGTTAATGGGACCCACAAAATTGAAAGCCCACCTCTCAAAAGGTTCTATGAGAACCTGTGGCTACAAAGGCATCTTGTTTGATTGTATAGGTTGCATAATTCTTTGGTAGCTGTCACACCTCCGAACATATTCCCTTGCATCTTTGAAAAAACTTGACCAATAGTAACCTGAGTGAATGATCTTGTAGGCTATCCTCTTTTCTGCAAAATTTCCTCCACATGGTTCATCATGACAGACTCTCAAAATGTCATAGATCTCACCTCCCCGGACACACCCAGATAATCAAATCAAGTCCAGTGAAAAAAATATCTCCCCTAATCCAAGAGTAATCAACACTTTTTCTAGTGATTCTGTTTTTCCGATTAAATGAAAAATAAGGAGGCAACTTTCCTGTAGCAAGGTAATTGGCCATGTATGCAAACCAAGGTGTTTTAATAGAAATAGCAAACAAATTTTCATTAGGAAAGCTATCATTAACAAGAACATCCTCACCTGAATGTTTGAGTCTAGATAAGAAACCTGATTTTCCTTTCCAAGTCTATCCAATACTGTGATGTCAAATTCTTGTAGCAAGAAAAGCCACCTAGTAATCCTACCATTAGTAACTAGTTTATTCATGAGATATCAAATGGCAGAGTGATCGGTGTGTACAAAAACTTCATGGCCCATGATGTAATGTCTAAACTTATTAATAGCATAAATCACAACAAGTAATTCTTTTTCAGTTACCATGTAATTTAGTTCTACAGGATCCTCCTTTTGTCCCAATATTGCTCCTACAGCTGAATCAGAGGCATTAGATGAAATATGAAAAGGAAATTTCCAATCTAGGCCTCTCAAGACCAATACCGAAGAAAGTTTTCTCTTGAGTGTATCAAATGCAGCTTGACACTCATCATCCCAATGAAATTAAACTTCTTTAGTCAATAACTTAAATAATGGAGAGGCTACCTTTGTCACAATTTTAACAAATCTTCTATAGTATCATGCATATCCAAGGAAACTTTAAATAATGTTGGGCGCGGGATCCCCCAAGGGTAGTTTTGGGGCTAAAAGCCAATATTTTGGTTAAATATTGTAATCCAAGTGTAAAGACTCTGCATTTTGCGGTCACGAAGCACATAGATGTTAAAGAGTCATAGGGTTGTTCGCCCTTATTTTGAAATTTAATGTTGGCTTTTAAAGATCCACCCATGGTCCATGGACCATGGGATTGTATAAATAGAGTGAAGCTCTAAGTAGTTTGAAAAAAAGAGACATCGAACATGTAAGAAATTCATAGCCTAGAGCAGGAAGTCTAAGTCTTGGGTCCTAGCATAAGTAGAGGCTCTACAGCTGAGTGTGTAGTGGTCTAGGGTAGAAGTCTGCAACTAAGTGCACGAACCCCTATAGCTAAGTGCATGGACCCTTGCAGCTAAGTGCACAGGGTGGGTCAAGTCCGTAATTATCCTGAATTATCAATAAAGAGAAGTATTCTACAATTTTTGTGTCTTTACTTCCTTTTTAATCTTCTTATATTGGGTATGAATTTCACTTATAATGCTTATATGATGCGCGAGTATATGTAAATGTGTTGGTTAAGTGATCGCAAGTAAGAACATTTGTTCACATGAAACTAATGTTGAACGGTTATTAAGATAAGTGAAACATTTAGGATAATTAAGGAATCTATGCGACTCACTTCCATAACAACATGAAAGTACCTAAGACCCAGAATAGGGCTACGTAAAGATTGATCCTATACTTTCGTGAAGGTATTGAAGGCTAGAATAGAGGGTTTGTCTGACAAGCCCTAGAGCGAGATCACCTGTGCAAAGGCAGGGATAGAAGAGATCAACGATATCACAACCATCTCAAGGGTGTGGAAACTTGGCTGCAGCATACCCCCATACTGTTTCGGGTGAGACTTCAGTCCGCTCTCCGTGCGTTGATGCCGAAAGGGACAGTAGTGTGGCGATTTGTTTGGCTAATTAATGTTGAACCTGGGTCAAGTCCCCTCAAGCCAACAAATGGTTCTGTTGCAGGGACCAAAATTTGCATAAGAGATGTGTGATGTCGTATCACTGGAATCGAACTAAGAAAGAAATCGAAGGCTGGGTGGACAGAAGGATCCATGATTTCACGACACAAGAAAACAAAAATATGCGACTAACAAAAGAACAATGTCTAGACAAGTACCTATATATAGAGATCCATGAAATCTTTTTCACCTCCTTTCCTTGAGCTATACGAGTGGATCAAAAGCTAGAAAATATCCAAGGAAGGTGGAAACTTGATGGTCCTATTGTGTGGACCCCAAAGCAAGTGTGAAGGTTGGAAGCATCGAAGGATAAGATCACGTGTGCTATCAATCGTTGGCTCAATCATGTCATAGGAGGATTTGTTATTGAATTCACGGTTGACACCTCAGTCAACTATAGCAAGGCAGAGCTACGTTTTTTCAAAGGACCGCGAAGTAATAACGTAAAATATTTGAATACTTCGATTAAAATGTTGTTGTGCAAAAAACAAGTTCTGCAACTACCTTGATGTTCGAGATTACGCGAAGAGATATAATTTATAGAAATGAAAGAAATAAGGGTCCAAAGTATAGCCAATTGATTTCACCTCCACGAAGAGATGAAGAAGCGATAGCGAAGGTTTCTCTGCGAAGCGCTACTCA
Source organism: Pinus taeda (assembly GCA_000404065.3). NCBI lineage: Eukaryota > Viridiplantae > Streptophyta > Pinopsida > Pinales > Pinaceae > Pinus > Pinus taeda. The sequence continues at coordinate 10,003 of APFE030082902.1, read as the reverse complement.
GTTTATAAGACAAGGATTCCTACAAATACCACCTCTACCCACACCACCTATGACTTCACCACCATCACATCCAACTTCACCCGTACTACCTCCACCTCCACCGCAATTCAGTATGGAAAATATAGTGAAGTTTCCTTTGTTCAAAGGCTTGGGAAATGAGGACCTAGACCAATTCTGGTTCATTGTGATGGTTGTGTGGGAAGTTCAAGGTGTTACAGATGGCCACATAAAGAAGGTGACCCTGGTTAGTGCTCTACGAGATCACATGCTAACCTGGTATGTTAAGTATTCTAATGATAACCTAAATGCTGGAGTAGCAAATATCTAGAGAACACTAAATAGCAAATTTAGCAGGCCCAAATCTGAGGCGCAGTCGATCGTGGGATTCAAAGAGATCATGATACGACCAGGTGAGACACCTTGGGAATTGGATCAAATATTGAAGTGTCAAATTCGTGAAGCCAGTATGAATTTGACAGATGGATAACATCGTGAATGGTTTGTACCTTCACTACTACCCCACTTAAGGAGCGCATCGTTGCAGCAAAAGATAACAACTCAGTATGAGGCCTTGGAGATTGACATGAGACTACATGAGACTCTGATACAAGATCCTAATCTAGGAGTACAATAGATCTAGGTGTAGCCTCATGATTTGTGCCTAGAGATGCAAAGTCTGAAGAAGGATAGAGCGGTTCGATGAGAGGTACACAAGGGGGTATGGTGCTTGAAATGCAAGGGTTAGGGTCATGACAAAGACCGTTGCCTAGTCTTTGTAAATTATCTTGCAGGGGGGAGGACTGATGCCTTTAAGGTTGAAATCTTAAGTAGGACCTAGCGTGAGGCCAACATTATGGTGTGCTATCTATCAGGTAGCCGAGAAACATGCCATGGATAACTATCACTTGCTACAAAAGTATGTATAAGCACTGCAACAATTGTTCTACAACTTTTGTAGGTTAGTAGGACATGGTGAGCGTACCTTCAGGATCTATGAATTGATGATGGATAGAACTCTCGCCTACAAGGTTCAGGCCGAAATGCGGCCCCTTGACCAAAATTCAGGGATGGCGCAAATAGGATTTCAGGGTCGTGAATGAGGCCAAGGTAGTGGAGGACCTAGTAGAGGTCGCAAACAATTGATTTGCTACAATTACAGAGGACTAGGACACTATGCCCATGATTGCACTAATCCATTGTTCCCATCGTGAAAGTATTGCAAGCTATTTGATCATGAAATAGAAGACTTTCTTATGCTGATAGCTAGGATATGAGAAAAAAGGGAACTACCACCTCCACTGACTCAGAACCTTCAGATGATGAGCTTTGAGCTGCGCGAGGAAGATTTGAATGTAAATCTAGTTCTCAGGAGTGGGATCACAATAGGGGATGACAAGGGAAATCAGCCAGAAGATAGTACATGGATCTGCAGAGCTCCGACAAAAGAGGCTGAGTTTGATTTAGAGCGCGCTCCTCAAACCTTAATGGAACCTAAGAAGAGCTTTGCTGAGGCCTCCACCTCAGGAAGAAAGGATAAGCCCGAGTTGGATATGGACCCTTATATGCTCACAACTTTCCTAGAAACTTGTATGAAGTTACTGCGTGGTATTACAGTTGTAAAAGGGTTACAAGAGCTCATCAATAGATGCATTGGGACCGTGCTAGGTGAATTGCGTGTAGTGCGAAATATTAGGAAGCATAAGGCAAGGATGGGGGGTGAAATGAGGTTCACTGCGTAGATCGGAGAATACAAAATGGATTAAGTCATTCTAGATTTAGGGATAGATGCGAATGTTCTACCGAAATAGACATGGAAGTGAATGGAGAGACCTACACTGCAATGGTCTCTAATTCAGCTAAGGATGGTGAATCAACAAAAAATCATCCCCATGAGGCGGTTGCAGGGTGTGACTGTGGATATTGAGGGAGTAAGCGTGCTGGTGGATTTTGATGTAATATAGATAGTGGATGATAGCAATACCTATCCTACTATCTTGGGAATTGACTGGGCTGTTGATATGAATGGGGTAATCAATCTGAATAACGAGGAAGATGATCATTGAAAATAAATCACTATGCATGATAATACCCCTGGATCATGCTAAAGCATCGTGCTATATGGAACCAATCCACGATTATGAGAGTGATGATGATATGGACTACATCTATAAGATAATAATGCGATACCAAGACTAGGTGAATCCCACCATGCATGGACAGATTACATGGGATTGTGAGAGTTCCTCCACTTCAGACTTTAATGAAGAAATAGAATGCTGGTAGAATTGGTTACACGAAGTAACTATGTTGAATTGAAACATGATGACCCAATCACTGCACTATGTGTCGTTAGAGGTAAGAAATTTGCCTACTTATGATGGACTGAGTAAGGTATATATCTTTTTGGATGCATTTGAAAGAGAGGTACTAGAAAAGCAGTGCTTCTAGGCCTTGGATTGGGCACTGCGCATTACACCCACAAGATGGTGGGGTACGCACAAGGGAAGATTTGATGATTGGCGCGATTGTAGTAGAATAATGAGAACATGATTCGAGAAGCCTAAGATTTGACTGATAGACAAGTACGATGGGAAGAATGATCCACGTGTGCATCTAGCCAAATGGATGCAGGCTTATGGAGAAAATTTGTAAGCTGAGTGGGTGAACCTGTTCTGTCATACCCTAGATGTTATCCCAATGAATTGGTATATAGAAACAGAGCTCTACCATGGGACAAGTGACTAGGATATCCTACGTGAAGGATTCATGATGACATTTAGTTTTGAGGATGGGTTTGACAGTATTAATTAAGCACTATGAGAGGTGAAAACAACCATGTTTATGATACAACAAGATCCTTTAGACCTAGTCTAGCCTGAATGGGCTACTCAGTTGAGTCACGCGTTCAAATTTTATAATGTAACTGTTGAAGATGAGGATGGGTATCTATGGAAGATTAACATTCAGGAAACAAAAGGTCACTGTGAGGTTCAAGTACCATAGATTGAGAACCCTGATATAACCATGCTAGTGAAAACAAGACAAGTGAACATTGGTATGGAGGTAGAACTCAAATTCGCAAAGATTGGAGACTACTGGGATGATGCGATGGTGGATAAGGTCACTAAATTACTCCACGAATACCAGGACTTATTCCCAGCCAAGTTTACAGATCTAAAAGGAATATTTGGAGATCTAGGAGTGATGAAGATCATGTTAAAGCCCGAAGCAAAGCTAATTAAGCAAAGGCTTTACTGCATCAATCGAAAATACAAGGAAAAGCTCTGCTTAGAGCTAGACAAGATGGTAGTGGTAGGAATCATTGAGCCTGTGGAAGAATCTAATTGGGTAAGCCCAATGGTGGTGCAGGAGAAGAAGTAGAAGGATGAGATAAGGATATGTGTGGATCTTAGAAAAATGAATGATGTGTGTGTGCATGATCCTTTCTCGAATCCATTCATAGATGAAGTGTTGGACAATGTATGTGGCCAAGAAGCATATTCCTTCACTGATGGGTTCCTTGGGTACTGCCAAATCAAAATCGCGCTAGAGGATAGGAGAAAGACAACCTTCATGACTGAGTGCGGTTGTTTTCAATACATTGTAATTCCATTTGGATTGGAGAATGCACCTACATTATTTTCGTGCGTGGTTGTTGTGGCATTAAAGGAATTTATTCATAAGTTCATGGAGGTATATTTTGATGATTTAACTATATTTGGGTTGGTTAAGCACCATGTAGTGAGATTGCACTTAATGCTGGATACATGTCAAAGATACCAAATTGCGCTCAACCTCAAGAAGTCTATGTTTTATGTTCCTTTTGGGAACCTATTGGGGCATGTTGTTTGTAGACAAGGACTAATCATAGACACTATGAAGATTGTTGTGATAGTTAACTTGGAAGTGCCGAGGAGTGTGAAACAGTTGTGCGGTACTCTAGGACATACAGGATATTATAGAAAGTTTATCAAAGGCTATGCCCAGATCAACGCGCTGATGGAAAAATTGTTGAAGAAGGATGTCACGTTCTGTTGGAATGATGACTATAAGAATAGCTTGGATATATTGAAAGAAAAGATGGTTACTGTGTTGATTCTAATCTTCCTGGATTGGAAGAAAGAGTTTCATGTACATGTCAACGTGTTGTGTATAACGATGGGGGCAATACTAACATAGGATGGAGGCAAAGGCTTGAACCATCCTATCGCATCTGCGATCCGCTAGAGAGGAACTATTCTACCGCTGAACATGAGGGGCTAGCTATGGTGCATGCACTCCAAAAGTACTGACACTACTTGCTAGGAGGCCATTTTAAAATGTTTACGGATCACTCTGCATTGAATTACCTGGTCAATAAGCTTGTGTTGGGGGGCGAATCTACAACTGGCTTTTATTGTTCCAATAGTATGATTTTCAAGTTGTTGTGAAGCCTGGAAGATTGAGCATGGGACCTGACCTGTTATAACTCTAATACCACTTGTTATAGATCTGATATAAAAATACAAGATAATGCAATTATACCCAAAAATAATAATATAGAAATAGATAGAAATGTTTCTTTATTGAGATCAAACCCTTAAGGTACGACAACACCATACATTCACTCCTTAAGGAAGGGGAACACTTCACAAGCCATATGTCTATTCATACAATAATCCTTGACATCTCTCATGTGGAGTCTCTAGCCTCTATATAGGCCTCATACATACAATACCATGGGTCGTTACCATGGTTCCCTCATACCATCGAACTAATACCATGGGCCCATTACATTATTACTAACTACTTGTGGTCCCTTACATGATACGGGTTAACCACCTTATTTATTACTATGGCCCATCCCATTATTACACTATTACCTTGGGTACCATCCTTTTGTTATCGGGAAATCTAGTGTCTATGCAGAGCTGCTAGTCCCACTAAGACGGGTACCTATCTTAGAAACAAACAGATTAAAGTTACTTTCATTTTCCTTTACAAGAAGTAGATAGGAGAAGAGCAAAGAATACCATCCTCGATCTTTCGCTAGTTCTCTGCTTGTTCCTTCTCTCTTTTGACAAATCTTTGTCGCTCTTCCCTTGACCACTCTTCTTCAAAGAGTACCTGTAAAGTCAAAGCAGCATAATACCTTCAAAGTGCAGATATCTATAGTCATAAACAATATAGGACTAGATATATATTGACCACATACATGCATATATTAACAAACATACAAGAATGTGGAGGAAAACTTGAATAACATTATTGATATAGAGATTAGAAGAGAGGATTACAACCCATTGATCTAGCCTAGTGTCATCGTCCCAGCATGAAAGCCCTTATTCACCTCATAAAAAGCTTAGATCACCCAACACTATGATATTCCACCAGGAAACCAATAACACTTCCTTACAAGATACAATATTCCAGCCTTCGGATCTCTGGGATGAAGGATCCATATATAGATGATTGTAAGAGGGTGAATCACCTTCTGGGATTTTGATTAGTGTCCTCTCTCTGATAGTTCTTGATTCCACTTGGAGATTGATGATCTTTTACTCATCCCTGGATGAATTGAGAGAGGCAAGTGTCATAGGATAAGTTTTTGGAAGATTCCATGATAATCGACCTTGTAAACTATCTCTTCCATTTATCTACTCTTGCCTATCACACCCTATAGAAGGGATTTCTACTATGCATCGCACTTTTTACACTGAGTAGGTGTGATGCATCATACCCTTAACATTGGGCAATCTGTATGGTCCAGTTTTGACCAGTTCTGAGCAGTTTTCTATGGAGAACTTATGGGAGATGATGTAATCAGTTGACCTTGTTCCTTTAGGGCATGAAACAACACTTTTAGGGACTCATAAGCCCTTGGTTTATAGAAATATGTGGTTGGGGTCACAGTGCCCAAATATGTCTATAACAGTTACCCCTTAAAGCGTGAGGTTGAAAATATTTTGATGTCAGGTGAAATGCTTTATCATGAGGATCTGAGGTTCTTTTAAACTGGAAGGTGACCTGTAATAAGATACAATACAATACATTATCTTCAAAACATTTTCATGATCTAGCTGAGGTGGGCATTCCCATGCTCAACTTTATAAATTCATGTACATAGGACAGACAACTGTCTGTGTGGTAGACTGATGATTCTGGTAGAGCCATCATCCTTTGATTTGGATGATCATCTCTGCAGCAATGATGTAAATTTGATATCTTTATTTTCCTGAATATATTGCAGTCCAAATGGATGAAACTAGATCTGAGGTCTTCAAACTCATCCAATCTTCGCCTGAAGTACAAGTCGATCCATGTGAAAAATGTTCTGGAGTCAAACATGGAAAGACATCGCCTGATTACCAGCCAATGTGTAAGTTGTTAATAGGCGCAAGAAGAATCAGCGATAATGATGATGACCCTCAAGGTACTACAGTACAATTCACGTGGTGTGAAAAAGGGACTTGGCGTCGAACACCACACAAAATCTTTCAGTCGAAGGCCATTGATGTAAACTTATTGCCGGAAGTGAGAAACTTGCCATTGAGGCATGCAAGCTTCAAAGTACTAAAAGGGTTGTTCCTAGGTCGACTTCTTGGATAATGAGCTATTTTCAACAAGAAGTGACCCGTCGTAGGAGGGCCTTAATGAATCCCACATCTACGACACGAAACAGAGCAAATGTTTTTGTGGAGGTAAAAATGATCTGATGATACAGGGTTTAGGGTGGCAGTTATGAAAGAATGAAACATGAAGGTATTGCAATGGATGAGACACAAGATGGGTTGGTGAATTCTCTGATTGACTTCTCTTGAACATATCAGTGACACTGAAATGAATTGGTAGCATCAACCCTAAATATGGATGGTACGGTGGACCAATGGTAATATGACCGATGAACGGAATAACTCAACCTGACTCAATCATGGTGATGGAGTGAAAGTGTCATGTTTAAGAGCGACTCGCTACCAATAAAGGTTCTTCAAGTTTTCTTCCCAATTTTCCCCAGTCATTTCTGACTAGTACCTCTTTATTTTTATCAACCTTGAGGAGGATAACATATGCTTGTTCTATAATTTTCCCTTCGAGCAAACCCGTCGCTATGTTTTAACGAGCCTAGTGATAGTGAAACTCATTCTTGTTTGCATGGACAAGTTCGTTGCTATTGGTTTTAATGAGTTTAACGACAAAGACAACTGGGTCCCTTTTCAATTTTAGAGAGTTTGAAAAGGGATAGAAAGGAAACTCCAGTAATCCTTTTTCATCATATAATCCCTTAAGTCCGAAAAAGTATAAAATAATATGAAAGGGATGAATTTTTGATAGTTTTAACGAGCCGAACAAAAAAAGCGCTTGATCTTTTTGTGTAATAATCCCTCAAGTCCAAAAAGATTAAAATCTAGAGGGATAGCACTCCGGGTAGCTTTAACGAGCTGGAGAGGCCAACTGGTCGGCAATCTTTTCATATTTTACGAGTCAGGTGAAAAGAGCTTAAAGGAGACTCGTCTTTGAGGAACGAGTGATATTTTTGGGTAGTTGCTAATTCCAGGTAAGGTTTGGAATTTTCCAATCATGGTAGTGTCACAAGGATGGCTAATAGAATCACTCTTCGCAACTGTTCCTCAAAAGGGTAAACAATCAAATGGAGGCGTATGATCAGCTAAAATAGAGTGGAGGTGATGGAAAGAACACGACCAGGGCTCAAAAGCTAATGATAATGCATTCACAAAGATTATTTACCAGAGGTTGGTTCATTTTTTAATGAGCTTAAACTCTGGGGGAACATTTGCTCATTGCCTAGGTTTAATTTTTAACGAGCTTAAACTTCGCATAAAAACTGCTCATTCCAGTTGTATAGTCAGGATGTCTCACTGATAGGTTCAATTTTTAAGGAACTTGCACCATTCGAAACTTTTCTCCACTCCCTCTTGCATGCAAGCTAGGAATGACAAAGTACTGTCCTAGGGGCTAGTTAACTACTAAGGTTAGGTAGGAAAATTTTTCCTTTACTTTTCCGGTGCCATTTGGCCCCTATGAAGGCAAACAATTGACTTGACCGCTCACGTAACTTAAGCAGTGGAAGTTAGCGGAAATATAGAGTTAGTGTTACGTTGGCCACTTTTCACTTGCATGCAAAAGGGTTTGCATGCCCACAGGTATAGCTAAGTAGAGTTTCCAGGTTACCCTTCAATTTGTAGACAGAACATTTGTTTTGTCGGGAAAGGCCTACCTTCTAATGGAGGTATCTTATTCCAGTCTAACCCCATTTTCCTAAACGGATGGGTGTGTCAGAATAGTCATATTCCTACGTGGAAACCTACCCTATACTTGAAGTTTTCCTACCGAAGCAGACCAGGGTGCATGCCCCCTGGGTTTCAGTCATGGCCACCGAATTTCTCGCGCTCTTCAGGTGGATGGACTGGAGATTGATGAGACATTCCTTGCGTGAAAAGACCAGTTAAGGATAGAATTTGAGTATTAGCTATGTGTGAGACGGGGAATGAAAGCTGGTCTACGAGCTAGACCACTCGGCCTTCATGCGGAAAACAAATTACTCAAAAGAGTGAGGAGACAATGGCTCCTATGCTATAAATATAGTCGTGCCCAAGGAGAAGATTATAATCTAAAGGTCCCTGGACTACCATTATGTTCAGATACATGGTTTTCCCTCTCAAAGTTATAGGCAAACTTGAAAGGATCCCTAATGGTCGACTGGTTCCTTTATCAAAGCCTGTTAGATTTCGCATCTCAGGCAGAAGCGATGGCGAACCAAGCGCTTTCCAAGTAGTTGAGGAAAGGATACTCATAGAATCCCCTTCATCTATGATAGTACCAACCATGACCATTCTATAATCTTGTGCAATGATTCAGAATGGTACATTAGACGGTAAACGGGGTTTTCCTAGTAGATTCCAATCGAAGGAAATGACTAAGTTGCTCGGAGGTGGGACCGAATAAATGGTCGGATATGACTGTCTAGTCATTTTAACGTCTTATATTTCTCTACATAAATTATCAATCCAGGTATCATAAACTGATGAAGTGTGGTGCACTATATGTGCTTAGTTAACCTTTCTCTTACTTCGTTGTTTTATAGTTTATGTTGTTTTTGGGGTTTTGTTCTTGTTGGTTTTCTAAAGTGTTTAATGCAAATGGAAATCTAATGACTATGAGACCCAGTATCCTTGCTGCTTCAGTAAAAGGACAAGATGATTCTATCATGTCATTAGTTCAATCAAAATAAAATGCAATAACCAAACAATGAGCTAGTGACTATGAGACCCAGTATCCTTGCTGTTTCAGCAAAAGGACAAGATGATTCTATCATGTCATTAGTCATTAAAAGGCTATGTGCATCACTAATCTACAATCAACTTGAAAGCAATTTATGTACAGCTAATATACATAAGCATAACAAAATTAAATGCAAAATTAAATGACAACTATACAAGGCAGGGGCCCCCTACCACCTATGAAATCAAAGCAAAATTGAACATACTTGCATGAATTAAAATTGCATGAACGAAAAATCTAATCTATCAAACTTGAAAGTAATCAAATCAAATCAAAGCAATATTTGCAAAATGAAATCTATTCTACCTTACATTCTACAAAGCAATATTTACAAAATGAAATCTACTCTACCTTACATTCTAATGTGCTCCATGATATCTACTTCACATCTCCTTCCATGTTGAGAACATCAAAGCTTTATTCAAATTATTCAAAAGTACAAAGTACAACAAAGTTCTCCAAAGCTTTCAAAAGCCATCAAGGAAGAACTACAATCTCAAGAACTAGAGACTAAAAAGACTAAAAAGACTAACTAATGAAGGAGAGAGATCTCCTATTTATACAAAAAGATGAGAGCCATCTCATTAATGATAATCCATGAATTTCTCTCTCTACCTCTAGAGTCCTAATCAAAATAGGAACTGATAAGACACATGTCTTTTTAGAGTTACAATACAATTAGGAGATGTGACACATATCCTCATGATCCCATAATTCTTTCCAC
>APFE030082899.1:43291-72887 GCA_000404065.3 Pinus taeda | reverse complement strand
CAAGGCTTCCAAAGGAAGAGGAAGTAGGTGATGGAGGAGCATCAAGACCCTCTTCATCTGTAAATATGGAATAAAAAGAGGGGTGTGATTATTTTAAATATTTTGTTATTTTTAATCAAATAGGGAGTGTTTTTAGGCATAAAAGCAATAGAGGTGGATAAGGAAGGCTTTTCTATTTTAGAACAGGGAAAAAGATGGGAAAAAGCCTCAAGATGCTTTTTACCCTGTGTATGCATTGAGTGTAGACTCTTAAAGCTTTTAGTTGGGGTGATTCTAGATCATGCTTAGTTTTTATAAATTAGGAATCCTCAAAGACATTGAGGATCAGAGAGATAGAGAGAGAGTGTGTGAGAGGTTTTCTGGTTGGGAGCCTTCGGGCAGTTTGTAAAGGGCCATCAATTTCGAATATTCGGCCAAGACTAAAGTTGTAAGTAAGTTTATGTGTTAAGATTTTATACAATTGCTGATTGATCACAATATGTATTCTTGTAAAATTGTCCATATGTGATTGAGATATATAATGGCCGCACGTCCTTCTCTTGTAGTCAAACTTCATGCAATTATTGGTGCAATCTCTTGTTAATCGGGCTGGGAGTCATGCAATGTTTTATCCTGTAGTTTAGCATACACGTATTTATTTTGCGTGTGGAATGCAATTTACTATGTATCAAGGTACCCTGGTGACGGTGGATGGACAAGTTAAATATCAGCGTAATTTCTAGCTAAGGAAATTGTGAATACGCTGCATATGGGTGCCATTCCCTTATTCTATTGGCGCAGTTCTGTTAATTATAATTTTTTTAACAGCCATCATAATACTCCTTTCAATGCAAATCCCTCCCATCACACGTAAACCCGAGAGCTCCACCGCTTTAGCGCGCTAGTAATTGTGGTACAATTAAAAGGCCGAGCTCTGAAATCCGACGAGTATTTGTTTTGACTTTCTATGAGACCATATAAATCCGCGAGCAGAGAATTGTTTATAAAATTCCTCTGTTTTGTTATCCATATAAAAGGCAGCGTAAACCTCTTCTTATTAATTGGATCGAATGGTATGGTTGTGCGTGGAGTGCTTGTGTATGGAGAGCAGGAGCGCCATGGTTAAGAGTATGTTTATGGAGCGGATATATACCTCTGTGGGCGTGGGTTCTACGTGTTTTCACTGATTTTATGTTGACATATATCCGCTGTCTGATTTGTTGGTATCCATACACGATCAGTTGTGTTCAGAAAAGAGGAGAAGAAATTTACAGGCCTCCAGGAAATTCGAAATTGGATTTCTATAGCCTCCAAAGCACATGCTGTCTGATTTTATTATTATTCTGAATATCTGAAGCCTCAAAGATTTAATGGCTGATGGAAATTAGGTTGAGTTGAGTATGTGCAATTGACTGGTAACGAGATTTTATTGGGAGGTTTCTATTGAGAGATTCTTGGAGATGCATGCTTAATAGCTTAGTGTTTAAAAGATCCTGGAATTGCAGGTCTACCCTGCATCATGTGGTATCAGAGCAAGAATAGCTCTTTTTGAAGGTTCAAGTTTTTTTTGTTAAGTTAATTGCATGTGATGATTGTTGGGACTGATGAATATTGATTTACAGGAATAGTGAAGAAATCTCAGCGGGAGGAAGGAGAATTGAATGTGGCAGAACCTAAAGATTCAACAGAGGTTGAATAAAGTTGCAGATGAGGGAAGCCTACAGGAGCAGTGGAGGATGCTCAAAAGGTTCCAGCAGAGAACCAATGATTACCAAAAGGCCAGATCCGGAGGGAAGGATTGGTGAGGTAAGTGGCAGCAAGAGAGTTTGTTGTGGCAGAGGCTTCATGCAACTCATGGTGAAGGAGATGACTACTAAAAGTCATAAAGGAGAGAGCAGAGGTTGAGAAAGAGGCCACAGAAGAAAGGAGGAGAAATATGCCAAGGCGAATGGCAGAAGACAGCAATTGACTGAAGAAGAGTATGAGAAAGAGAAAGCTGAGATAGCAGTTCATCTTGAGCTATTGATGGAGTTGTTACGGGAAAATGTGAGAGACCAGAGACATGGTTTACTGATGAGGAAGAGAGTAAAGTGGCAGAGGCTACAACAGAAAAGAGATTTACACATGCAGTTAACAGAAGAGAATATTATTGATGATTTCTTGAATTATTGGGTAGATCCAGATGAGCTGGATAATGTGAACTCTTGCGTTTGTATAACTGACAATTGTGATGTGATTACATGCCTTGCTGAGGAGGAAGTACAATCTTGTGAAATTGTTACAGCACAAGAGGAAGTTTTTATGAATACAGAAGAAGTGAATCAGTTTGAAGCACAGGTAAAGGAAGTAACAGTTGATACTGAAAATTTATGTATGAATGCAGGTGATGATGAGGTGCTTCAGTGATGCTACAGAGAGATTGCATTGTTAGAATATTGGTTGGAGAATCCAGAGTATGACAGGAAGATTGCCGAAGAAAGAGGCCAGTGCAGTGAACCAGAGGAAAAAGTTGCAGATAAAATTGCAGATGAAATTGCAGGTGATGAGCCAAAGCATGTTGCAGAGGGACAGGAAGTTTGGGAGGTAGCAACATCTATGGCAACAATGGCAGCAACATCCATAGTGACAGCTAGAGCAACATGTGGGTTGATAGCAGCAGAAGAGGCACTGATGCCTTATATTTTTTATTCTAACAATTGTTTTGTGAGTACAGGTCTTACTGAAGATGCTGGAGAAAGTCTATTAGACAAAGAAATTGAAGTGATGAGGCGGATAATGATGAAGGAATTTCGGAAGAGGCCAGCAACAGTAAAGCAAAGGAGAAGCAACAAGAGGAAGACAGCAGAAGATTACAAGAGTGCAGCCAGTGGAGCTATGCAACATAAAGTGTGGAAACCTGGAGGAAGACAGCAGAAAATAGCACATGATGACTTGCAGAACAAAGTGTGGGATCCAGGCATACACAGATCCCAACACATGATCAGGAGATCATGATTAATTTTAAGGTTGGGTGTATGATGCAGGAGCATCAAGACCCTCTTCATCTGTAAATATGGAATAAAAAGGGGGGTGTGATTATTTTAAATATTTTGTTATTTTTAATAAAATAGGGAGTGTTTTTAGCCATAAAAGAAATAGATGTGGATAAGGAAGGCTTTTCTATTTTACAACAGGGAAAAAGATGGGAAAAAGCCTCAAGATGCTTTTTACCCTGTGTATGCATTGCATGTAGACTCTTAGAGCTTTTAGTTGGGGTGATTCTAGATCATGCTTAGTTTTTATAAATTAGGAATCCTCAAAGACATTGAGGATCAGAGAGATAGAGAGAAAGAGTGTGAGAGGTTTTTTGGTTGGGAGCCTTCGGGCAGTTTGTAAAGGGCCATCAATTTCGAATATTCGGCCAAGACTAAAGTTGTAAGTAAGTTTATGTGTTAAGATTTTATACAATTGTTGGTTGATCGCAATATGTATTCTTGTAAAATTGTCCATATGTGATTGAGATATATAATGGCCGCACGTCCTTCTCTTGTAGTCAAACTTCATGCAATTATTGGCGCAATCTCTTGTTAATCGGGCTGGGAGTCATGCAATGTTTTATCCTATAGTTTAGCATACACGTATTTATTTTGCGTGTGGAATTCAATTTACTATGTATCAAGGTACCCTGGTGACGGTGGATGGACAAGTTCAATATCAGCGTAATTTCCAGCTAAGGAAATTGTGAATACGCTGCATATGGGTGCCATTCCCTTATTCTATTGGCGCAGTTCTGTTAATTATAATTGTTTTAACAGCCATCATAATACTCCTTTCAATGCAAATCCCTCCCATCACACGTAAACCCGAGAGGTCCACCGCTTTAGTGCGCTAGTAATTGTGGTACAATTAAAAGGCCGAGCTCTGATATCTAGCGAGTATTTGTTTTGAGTTTCTGTGAGACCATATAAATCCGCGAGCAGAGAATTGTTTATAAAATTCCTCTGTTTTGTTATCCATATAAAAGGCAGCGTAAACCTCTTCTTATTAATTGGATCAAATGGTATGGTTGTGCGTGGAGTGCTTGTGTATGGAGAGCAGGAGCGCCATGGTTAAGAGTATGTTTATGGAGTGGATATATACCTCTGCGAACGTGGATTCTACATGTTTTCACTGATTTTATGTTGACATATATCAATTGTCTGATTTGTTGGTATCCATACATGATCAGTTGTGTTCGGAAAAGAGGAGAAGAAATTTGCAGGCCTCCAGGTAATTCGAAATTGGATTTCTACGGCCTCCAAAGCACATGCTGTCTGATTTTATTATTATTCTGAATATCTGAAGCGTCAAAGATTTAATGGCCGATGGCAATTAGGTTGAATTGAGTATGTGCAATTGAGTGGTAACGAGATTTTATTGGGAGGTTTCTATTGAGAGATTCTTGGAGATGCATGCTTAATAGCTTAGTATTTAAAAGATCCTGGTATTGCAGGTCTACCCTGCATCAATATAGTACAATTCTAATTTTAAAAATAAAATATTACTTTCAAAAAAAAATTAATTTTAAAGTTCTATAACTAATTAACATAACTTGTTATTTAATATTTAACTTAACATAAAATTATTTAACATTATATATCATAATACAAGTAACAAAATTCGAACTTAATAATATTATAATATATATATATATATTATATATATATATATATTCTATAATTATTTTTCATATCATAAATTAATATATATATATATATTATATATAATATATATATATATATATATATATATATATATATATATATATATATATATAATATTTAGCATATATATATATAGTATTAACAAGGTAACTATATATATAAGTTCATGTTTCCAACAATGTATCTTGATAGAATACATTAAATCCAGTATGAAAAGTGCATTTCGTCTAGTGAATAAAATCATTTAGACTATTTTCTAATTTGTACCATATTGTTTCATTATGTTGTGTATTGTATAAGAAACATTGTCTTGATGTGCTTGCACTTAGTACATATCATTTGTCAAAGTCTAGCATTAAGAACTTGAAGTCTATGGAGTATTTGGTTTGCATGAAATTTATTAGTTTTGTAAATAGGTTTATTTCAATTTTTTACATTTATATTTACATATTTATGATTATGAATCAAATGCATTATTTAGAAATGAGAAAAAATGTGAAGGTAGATTTGATCACTTCTTTCGACTATGTTTACATGGAACTCAATACTTTGGTTGATAAAGTATCAAAAAATGGACTCTAAAGTTTAAGATTTCAAGTTAAATTACTCTACTTGAATTTAGAAATGGTTTTTTTGTCACCATTCTTTTTAAGTCAACATTTTTTTTATTGGATTAGTTTATATGTATTATATGTAATAGTTTTGTATTATATGTAATAGTTTTGTATTATATGTAATACTTTAATCAACATTTTTTTCTTGGATTAGTTTTTATGTATTATATGTATTATATGTAATATGTTGAAGCATCCCATATATGTGCCCCAACTGCAAGCCATTGCAGTGCGAGAATATTTGTTATACGTGGTGGGGCTCATGATAGATCACATAGCCCACCAAGAGTTCACGTTCCACTCGTAGATCCTACCTCTTACGCCAATCGGAGTATCAAAGGTAGTGTTTATGTCTCTGTTGATGATCATACTACCTCTAGTGTACCTTCTTCTCCTATTTCAGGTACACGCCCTACATTTTAAATCCTCTTTAAAATTTATGTGTTTATGTCTTGAAATTGTCTTTAATTTTTAAATTGTATTCAACTGATGTGTTTGAATTTAATGTATATGTTATTATGCTTCTAGTTTGTTAATTATATATGTTATATTATGTTTATGATTTGCAGGCCCTCAGCAGGTCGAAGTTAAGGATCATAGTGCAGCATCGATCCCTCTGTGGGATGATGCTATAGCTCATATCACATTGGAGGATGTTACAACCCGGCATACATGGATCACAGAAGAGATACGTAACATCCCTTCTAATTCAACGACTCGTCTTAATTTGGATTTGATGTTGAATAGCATCAATAGGTTGATCGATACATATTGGAGGTCAAGCCCACATAGCCACATCCTACAATACATACAGAGGATTAGGAGGCATGAGGCTAGAGGCCCAGATACTTGGGAGTGGTGAACATTTATGTTCGCGGGGAGTTGTTCGACATACCTCTAGATCGCCCTACTAGACATAGAGTTATGATTCCACTGAAATATTTTAGGAATGTTGATACAACCCCTTTTGTGTATTATAAATTCATTGGAGCTTGGGGCCATTTCCCCCACCATGGTCAGGTTGCCATTTATTTTTCCAAGCATTTATATGCATAGTTTGTGTTACATATAAGGTCGTATTACACTGATATCAGATCTCATTATTATGGATCGAGCTTGGAAAATTTCTACGAGCATGATGGGGCTTGTAGGGACCCTGGGCATGTACCACCACCTCTGAGATTCTTGCCACTACCGTCTCAAAGATTGGTATTACCAATAGAGCTAGAGGAGTTATTATAGCTCGGTGGTGAGACTAGGGAGACTATTGCAAACAGCATGTGGATGTCATTGGCTAGCGAAAGTGTTGCATTGGATGGAGAGATTAGGAGACCACCACCATCACCTCGTGACCCACTAGTTCCCTTATATGATGATGCATTTCTCACGACTTTACCCTTTGACCATCTTTTGACATATACATGTATGTATCGTGATGTCATTCATGAGGCTTGGAGGTGCACGACATGTGTGACACAGACCAAGTATATATATATTATATATATTATATATATATATATATATATATTATGAAATTTTGGACTATTATTGTCAAATTATGCATAATTATTTATATTAATTTTTAGTTCGTACTAGATTTCACTTAGATTGCATTTATATTAATAAGTTCATGACAAAATGTAGACATATCCTAGCTACATGGATGAGTTTATGAGTTCATCCGAGGAGCTAGTTGATCAGCCAAGCCATTATCAACCAGAGCATGTTTCCATGGATTCTCATCCACCTCCACCTCCACCTCATATGTTCGCTAATGTGGAGGAAATTCACTATGTACAACCACATGGACCAACATTTGAGGTAAACTTTTTTATTCCTAAGATTTCAACATTTTATTTTTTGAAGTTACACGTATATGCTAATTAATTTGTAGACTAATTATAAAATGTCCTTTCCATTATGTATGCAGGCCCATATGCAAAGTATTTTTGATGTTGATGTTTTATGAGACATGAGCGGGATGTTGGGTTTAGAGGCACTAATAATGTGGGTCCATCGATCTAGACCCCAATCATTGAGCCATACGCAGGGGAGCACCAAACCCATATTCATCAGACCCCCGTCCTATCTGGCTTGTATTTGGACTCGACTAAGGTTAGTAGATTCATGTATATGTAATTAAAAATGTGGTTCAAAATCATTTATTTCCATATTGCTTATTTTGTACAAGTAATGATCTAATTAGTTTGAATCAGAATGTGTTATATTGTAGTACTGGCTTATGGACACTTACTTTGTGCGGCGAAACTCACATAGGAGTTTTGGTGGTACTTAGAGTGTCATATTTTGTATATTTTCAAGCTCATTTAATAGGGAACACTCACATGTGATACAAACTGTGTTTATTTTCATACATGGACAGTTTATGGATGTACATCATGGACATTATTTCAGTTTATGGATGTTCATGTGATATTTGTAATTTATGTATATTTTCATATGGATAGTTTATTGATACATGTATTCACTATTTTAGTTTATGGATTTGTATTAATCTTTTTTATGGATGTTCATTAATATTTGAAGTTTATGGATATGTTAAAATTATGTTACTATTAAAAAAAAAATCTATATACTATAACTTTTGTTAGTAAAACATATGTTCAATTTTCATTTCCAATTTCATAGACTAAGAAAATAAGTACAATGTTAAGTTATGATACAAGTCACTTTGATACTTAAAATAAACTAAAATATATCATGTATCAATTTAATATTGAACATGGAAAGAATTTCAATCATGATTCATATTGGCTTGTAGAAAATTCCTTTTGGTGCAATCAATATGTATGTTATTACAATTCAATTTTAAAAATAAATTATTTGAATTATAAGTTATCCATATATAATAAATAATAATCTAATATATATATATATGCACGTCTTTTTGTACCCACCCGTATACCATTGCATGGACAACTTTTTTAAGCATTTCATCAATTTCTTATCTCAAGGTTCAATTAAAAAACACAAATAGGATTGAAATAAGTTATATTCAATTTTAAAAGATGTCATGTAAACAAAAAATAGGTTTTATTTAGCATTATTTATTTTGAGATTATCTACAAGAGCTTAGCCATAACATGATATAAGTCAATCGTATTGAAATTTAATATATAGGTAAAAAATAATATGTGACAACATTTCTATAATTTTATATAATGCTATCAACTATCCTAAATTTACAAGTAGTTATCCAAGTATTTCAAACTATTCCTTATGATTGAAATAAGTTTTAAACTTTTAAAAACTCAAATATGATTGAAATAAGTTTTATTCAACTTTTAAAAACTCAAATATGATTGAAATAAGTTATATGTAGTTTTAAAAAATGTGTAGATGTAAAAGTTACAAATACAAGTTTTATTCGATTTTATTTTATTTGAGGTTATCTACAAAATCTTAGTCATAATGCACGTCGTCAATAATTTTTTTGTGCTTGCACTGAAATTAATGCACAATGTTAAACTAATTACCTTGAAATTAATGTACACCATATATCTAGTTACATCAAATAAAAAATCAACATCTTCACTCAAATCAATGCATCTAATGCAAGCAATCAAATAGGATGAGAAATAAACATCTAGCCTAAAATCAATGCATATAATGCAAACAATCAAATAGGATTAGAAATCAACATCTACATTGAGATCAATGCATCTAATACTGCAAACAATCAAATAGGATTAGAAATCAACATCTACATTGAAATCAATGCATCTAGTGCTAGCAGTCAAATAAGATTAGGAAGAAACATCTACACTAAAATCAATGCATCTAATGCAAACTCAATCAAACAATATTATAAATTGACATCTTTAATGAAATTAATGAATCTAATGTAAGCAATGAAATAGAATTAGAAATCAACATCTAAACAGAAATCAATGCATCTAATGCAAGAAATCAAATAGGATTAGAAATCAGCATATGTATGCTAAAATCAATGCATCTAGTACAAGAAATTTTCTTCCCTTTCTCTCCCCCCTCCATATATATCATTATCTCCCTCCATATCTCCTTCTTTGTCTTTATATATCACCCCCTAAACACACATGCTCTCTCTCTTAATATCTATCTATCTCTCCCTCCCTCCCTCTATATCTCTCTTCTTCCCTCTCTCCCCTTTCCATCTATATCTCTATCTCCCTTTGTATCTCCTTCTTCATCTCTTTATATCACCTTGCAAACATACTCTCTCTCTCTCTCTCTCTTCTCTCTCTCTCTTCTCTCTCTCTCTCTATATATATATATATATATATTATATATATATATATACTATATATATATATATATATATATATCCTGCAACTTTGTTAACTATCTCCCTCCCTCTCTCATACTCTCTCCCCATTCTCTCCATCTCTCATTCTTTGTATTTATATCTCACCCCCAAACATACACACTCTCTATCCATCTCTCCCTTGCGACTCCCCCTCTCTCTCTCCACCTTTCCCTCTCTATATGTCTTGAAATTCTTCCTTATATTTTTCTCCAATTCCATTTCTCAAGCTCCCTCTCTTTCTAGAAGACTCTCTCCTCCTCTCCCTCTCTCCATCTTTGTGTCCCCCTCTCTCTCACCCTTCTCTCCCACTCTCTCTCCTCTATATTTCAAAATTTTTAAAATACTTTTACGATTTAAATATTATGTTAAAATTATATATATATATATATAATATATATATATATACTATATATATATATAATATAAATATTTATATATATTATAATATATATAATATATATATATATATATATATTGTGATCTCATACAACATTTAATTTTTTATATAATAATATAAAATAAATTTTCAATCTTTGTTGTACAATCACGCTAGAAGAAATTGATAATTTTTCATGGACATTATTAATCTAAATTTCCAAAATATTAAATGTTCCGCTACCCTCCATAAATTTACATATAGGGTTTCATGTCTTCCAATCGAAATGTTTAGGTTTTATTTCTTTAAAGCTAGCTTTGAGTTTATGATTACTCAGGATTTTAAAAATAGATTATATATTTATTATGTTAGCTTTATGGAAAAACTTAGGTTAAATTAAAATTAACATATTGATTCAGCTTGGATGACTTCTTTGTTGTGCCTACTCATATATCAACCACATTATTAATGTGGTTTTGTAGTATATATAATATAAACAAATTTATATTATATTAAAGTTAAATAATTTATATTAATCCAAAATTAATAATAATTATTAACATTTAAATATATTAATAAAATTTTTAATTAATATCAGATTTCCTTAATTAATAATAAATAATATACTTTTAATATTAATATTAAATTTAATAAGGTTTCTACACGACATGATAACAAAAAATATAATAAAATTTGGAATTTTAAAATGTGGTAAAAACATAAATTTTAGATCATTCAAAAAAAATTTATAAAGGCTCGATCGAGCCATAGCACTTGGTTGAGTCCCTTTTAACCACATATATGGCTCGATTGAGGGTTTACAAAACCTTTGATCGAGATATTTGAATTTCAATTTAAATGCTGAATCGAGTGCCTTAAATGCTCGATCGAGTGCTTTAAACGCTCGATTGAGCCTCTGAAGTCCTAAAGTCCACAATTTCAGCACCCCTTCTACAAAATTTCCCGCAACACCATTTTTTACCCTAGCGGACTTAGGGAAAAATTTGTCCTTAGATAGTGGAGTTGATAATGTTGGATTCATGAAGGAATCTTCTATCCAACGGCATGTGAGTTTGACATTTTCGAATTCATATGATATTTTTCATATAATTTCTTTTAAACATAATGTTTGAAATTTTTTTGAATAGTTTTAAAGAGGTTGAATAAAAAATCAATATCATAAAACATACAAAACAAAAAGATTTCAAAAAATACCACTATCTTCGTTTACGAGTCCTCTTAAAAAGGGTACTCTTGGTTTTTCAATTTATTTAAATAGATGAAAAAAAACCTCACATGAACACATGTATCTACAAAATGCATTTGAAATATTAGTTCTCGCATTTGAAATATATATATATATATAATATATATATAATTATTATATAGATAACTAAGTTATGCTACATGAACACACACATGCCTCTTGAGATGTGTGAAAATTTGCAAGGACAAGCATTTCATTTAATGGAAAATCGACACATTATATGACACTAAATATTTTTGCAAAAAAATTATTATTGCAACAAAATAATTCTCCACAATTTGTTTTTTTACTCCAAATCAAAATTCGCAGTGCTTATATGAATTTTAAGGGCTTCAATTTGATAAAAGAGGAAAAACTTGAAAGTTCATCGCCACATTTGGCCCAAAAGTGTAAACACATCTTCATGCATTCACCCTAATGTTGTTTTATACTTTTAAATTTAATAAATTTCTGCAAACCAAAACCTTTGCAATTCAATATGAAACGATAACCATAACGCAAAGTGCATAATTAGCACATCCAACAATGATTCATTGTATTGGAAATATTGTATTGAGTGGGAAAACTGCAAACCAAGAGAAATAACATCTAAATAACACTACATTGAGTATAAAGTGCTTTTTGCAACTCTCTTCCAATAGGTTAATTGATATCTTGAAAGATGTATTTTCAGTCATCTCATGTATCTTTACACAATTCAAGTAATTACTTGATACAAGAAATTAGATGTATCTTTACATGAGATGAATGAAAGATGTATTTTCATTTATCTCATGTATCTTTACACAATTCAAGTAATTACTTGATACAAGAAATTAGATACCAAATTGGAATACGCTAATGACTTACAGTGAGTAGTGGATATTAATAATATAGTTTAATACTAAAAAATAAAATAGGGAAGGAAAAGTAAGATATGATTGATTCTTCTTTTGTATCGAGTAAACTTTTAGAAAAAAATCTAACTAAATATATGATTGAGCTTTAATATAAATCTTTAGTTCTCCATGTTCTCTTATTAATTCTATATGAATTGGTGTTATAGGCATCTTATTTAATCACCACAAGATATTTTCTCCCTTTCTTATCAAGCTTACATGGTCATTCTCAAGGATCTACTCCCTCTATTTTACATTTTTTATTTATTTAGTTTTAATCTACATATAAGGCAATAAGAGGAATTAGCCCCCTCTTCTTCTTGCACATGACCTAATCACAACAATTAGTCACAAATCTTTCAACAAGAATGTCACCTTCCAAGATCACTCCCATGGAGAATGCCTCACATATAGAAACATGGATGGAATTCTTTTAGAAACAACAACAAATGATTCAATAGCAAAATTTTGTGCTCTAGCAATCATATTCAAGTGATCAGTTCACTAGCTACGAAGGTCACATATATGAAGTTAAATATGTCTACACCTATGTCACCACCTAGCCTATGTTGGGACCCTAAAGTGTCTCTTTCATTATTTGTTAGTGATTTAACGGTAACAAGTGAAAGGCCTAGATCTAGCAATTCTCCTCTTATTCACATACCAATTTACAATGTAAGAATGTGATAAAGTCACATTGTTATCCCATCATCTTTAAGGTCTAGCTACCTAATGGTGGGAGAATATCAAACGAACATGGAGTACAGTGGCCTCCCTTTGCATGGAACTAAATCATGAGATCATATTCTAAGCTCCTAATGTTATTCATAGTTGGGATATCTTCCAACAACCCTTTAATAACATGTTTATCTAAAAATCTATATCAAAGATTTATGATGCAAGAGCATCCAGCTAGGGGCACCATGACCAGGTGTTGGTCTCAGCTGAGGAGGAGAGGTCATCAACAATTTGAATTTCATTTGAGTTTGTTAATTAAGGATAGTATTAGGAGTTTGTTTTATGTTTTGTCTTTGTCTATTGAAGAGTTGTTAAGGATAGTACAGTTAGGTAGAAACCGTTACAGGCATTTGGTTGTCCGGTCTTTTATGAAATTTAATTTTCTAGTTGTTTACTTTAGATAAAAAATAACAACATAACAGGAAAGAAAATATTGTCATTGTATGTTACAGAACGAAAAGATCAAATAGAAAGATAGTTAATAACTACATAACCAAACAAGCAATTGCCAATAGTTTGCTAACTATATTGCAAGGAATTATAAAACAATTGTACACAGCATGGACGGGGTTCATTCTTTCCGAAACAGAGAATAATAATACAAACAGAGACATTTTTCTTCACATTCTATTTTTCCTGAATCCATCTAAATTGACTACTATATCTCCTATAATCCATTTTCTTTTACATGCAATATTAGAACAGATAGAGAAACTGTCAAATTTCTTCATGAACAGAAGTACGCTCCCAAATGCAAAGTCCAGCAGAAGCAAAAGTAAAGCCGAGACACATACATATGAAATGAAGACAAGCACATAGACCTGTGCACACTAAAGAGGATACGAAGGCACGAATATACAGTAAAGTGTTATCAACAACATATTTCCAACATCGAGCATAAACAAGAGGTAACTATGTACACAAATACACCAAATTTCTTTCATTAATATTTCACAAATATTATTACAATCCACATCGTGGCATCAAACCCATGAATACAAATCTATAGCCAAAAGTTACGAGGGCATGGAAACCCTCTTCAAAAACAGAGAATAGGACGAGGGTTAGGGTTTCAAACCCTTAACAAAATTCTATACAGCCTACGGCCGAAGCCACACTATACAATCAACAGACCAAGAAGCTAGATTTGTTCAAAAATCAAACGCATTGCAAATGAACAGGCCAAGTAAAATAATATCACAATCAGAAACCCTTCGACAGACAGAGTCAACAAGGAAAGATCCTACCAGGTCTATCCGAAGAAGGGGCCGAGGGTTACACTCACTAGAGACAAAAAACCTGCAAGAGAAACAAGACCAGGTGTTAGCACGAGGGTTTGAGAACTGAACAAAAATTGTGGAAATTAATACAAAGAAAACAGGCCTGTAAAAGAACTCACCCTTTCGACGGCATAACTGAAAAAAGAGAAGTTACCAATGAATGTGGCCATTACTAAACCAGAACCCTGCTAGCAAGGAGTCGAGTCCGTTAGCAAAAAGAAAAGTTGAAAACATAACTTGTAGTAGAGAAAGATAACTTACCTTGCCAGAGGAAACAGTCGCGGATGGAAGGGTCCCATTGAGGTTGCGTCCTGAGCACAAGAAAATGCATACCCATCAACGAATGATGTAAGAAAGAAAGTGGCAACAGAACTGTAATGTAAATTCAAAGACCAGAGAACAACCAGAATGAAGCAGTAAACAACGAGCACCCAAAAACATAATGAAACCTCGCACAGTTCGACTAGAGATTAGCGGAATCGAGCCAGCAAGGGCATGAACCAAAGGAAAATCAATATCAATGTACAGCTGAAACTTACCAACGAAATCCACAGTTAACGCAGGCATACATAGTTGCTGAACAGAGCCACACCCTCACAGAGTTTCAGAGCTCACAAACAACAGTGCAAGTGAAAAATGATCGGGAGAACCTAACCCCCAAGGGTTTAGCCAAATGCGGGACAGAAGCCCGAGGTCTGGACACTTGTCCTCTTGGTGTACCAAAACATTAAAAACAACAATAAAGTTCCAACCTAAATATCCACCCTAAACACTGATTAGTGATATCATTACTCATAAATCATTGTAATCAATAGCTGCCTAATTAAAGTGTGATTAGAAACTAATCATAAGCCAAACATTTGTCATTAATTAACACCGAACGGACATTATTAAAGTTTGTATAGCGTGTTGTAGGCTGGTCCCATCATAGTGGTATCAGAGCAAGATTTGGAATTGGCTTGAGAAATGGAGGTAGGAAGACGAGGTCATGGAAGAGGTGTTCGAAGGATAGCAGAGCAAGGATTGAGAGAGGAGATCAAGATCCTTACTACCCGTTTGGAGGTAGTTGAAGCAGGGAGAAGAAGGGACCCAAAGATAGGAGATGATAGCGAAGAGGAAGTTGTAGCGACAACATATGGATCGGATGGAGAAGGACTGGAAATGAGACTATTGAGGTTGGTCTTATTAGCAAGCAGCAAACCCAAACTAGAACTCCCAAATTATGACAGAAATTTTTCCACAGAGGTTCTGTTGGACTAGATCAGCAAGCTAGATAAGTATTTTGAGTGTGAAGAGGTCAGTGAAGACCGTAGAGTCAAGTTCGCTACGAAAAAATTGAAGGGACACGTAGCCCTGTTGTGGGACAGTGTCCAAACAGAGAGAAGGAGGTTGAACAAGTTACCGATCAAGAAATGGTCAAGGATGGTGGCAAAATTGAAAGGAAGATTTATGCCTAAGGATTACCAGATTGCACTACACATGCAGGTATAGAATCTAAAGCAGAAAGGGATGACAGTAAGGGAGTACACTGAAGAGTTTTACCGAGTGAACTTAAGGGCCGGTTATACAGAGGATACCCTAGAGAAAATAGTCAGGTATGTAAATGGTTTAAGGTTAGAAATCTTATATGAAATTAGTATTCTTTCTCCGAAAAACATTGACAAAGCATATCAGAGTGCTATGAAAGCAGAAGAGAAAATTGCTAGAAAAAAAAATGCTAGGAGAGAACGGGGTACCGGCAGAGGAAGAGGACAGTCTTATGGCAGAGGGCGAACTGCTAGTAGTAATGAAGAAGGCACCAATTCTAAAGCTTCCAGAACAGCAGAAAGAGGTGAAAGCACGAAAGGAAGTAGGCCATATCAGTGCGGCAGGGGAAATGGCCGAGGCAGAGGAGTTGGTTATCAATGTTACAGGTGTCACAAGTGGGGACATAGCTCATTTGAATGCCCTGAGGCAAAACAAGCTGGACAGAGGGGTGTGTATGTCACATAATCAGAAGAAGCAGAGGCACCTCCCCAAGAAGCAAAAATTGCTCCAGAAACAGGGGAAGCCCTAGTTTTGAACAAGGTGTTGCTGAAACCAGCCAAAGAAACAGCTAAACAAACTCAATGGAAAGCTTTGTTTCGGACAATTTGAAGTCACATGGTAAGTGTTGTAAGCTGATTATTGACAGTGGAAGTACAAATAATTTGGTGGCCACAGAGATGGTGGAAAATTTGGGGTTGAAGCAGTTGAAACATCCCACCCCTTACAAAGTTTCATGGCTACAAAAAGGTCATCAGTTTCTGGTAGATGAGCAATGAGAAGTGGAGTTTCATATCAGCAAATATAAGGATAAGGTCATTTGTGACATAATGCCGATGGATGTATGTCACATACTGCTAGGCAGGCCATGGCAGTATGACAAGAAGGTGGTGGACGGAAAGACAAACTGTTATAAGTTTTCCAAGTATGGGATCAAGCACACGCTTGTGCCCATCAAGGAGGAAGAAACAGTAGGGACAATTGAGACAAGAGTATTGTTAATGAGTGGGAAACAGTTTCTGAAATAAGTTGAGGACAGCGAGGTGAGCTATGCTATTGTTAGAAGAGTGAAGACGGTGTTGCTACACACAGAGGTGTCAGATTTTCCCACAGAAATTCAACAAATGTTGCAGGAGTTTACTGATATAGTGGTGGATGACTTGCCAGATAAACTGCCCCCAAAAGAAGCATAAGTCATCATATTGGCTTTATACCCAGAGCAAGTTTACCAAATAAGGCATCATATTGATGAGCCCCAAAGACAATGAGGAGATTAGAAAGCAGGTGTAGGAACTGCTAGATAAAGGATTGATAAGGGAGAGTTTGAGCCATTGTGCAGTTCCAACGATTCTCGCTCCCAAGAAAGGAGGAGAATGGCAGATGTGCACAAACTCGAGGGCCATCAACAAGATTACAAGGTACATATTTCCATCGCCATGGATGGGCGACATGATGGATTGCCTAAGCGGGGCAACATATTTTTCTAATATTGATTTAAAAAGTGGGTATCTCAGATTCGAATTCAAGAGGGGGATGAGCGGAAGATAGCCTTCAAGACTAACGAGGGACTGTATGAGTGGCTGGTTATGCCATTCGGACTGAGCAATGCACCCAATACCTTTATGCAGTTAATGAATGAAATGCTGAAAGAAAACATCGGGAAGTTTGTGATAGTGTACCTGGACGACATATTAATTTTCAGCAAGACAAGGGAGGAACACTTTTGACATGTTCGAAAAGTGCTAGAAAAATTGCAGCAGAATAAACTGCTGATAAATCTGAAAAACTGTACTTTTTTGCAAAAAGAGTTGATTTATTTGGGCTTTGTAATAGTAGAAAATGAGCTGAAGATGGATCCAGAGAAGATTGCAGCGATAGTCAATTGGCCATCCCCGAAAAGCTTATTTGAGGTACGTAGATTCCATGGGCTGGCGAGTTTTTACCAAAAATTTATAAGAAATTTTAGTGAAATCTGCGCACCTATGTTGGACACAATCAAAAAGGCCAGTTAGCCTTTTTGATGGACTGATGCAGTATAGAGGAGTTTTCAGCTACTAAAGAAGAAAATCACAGAGAGATCGATCCTAAGATTGCCATATTTTAAAAATATTTTTCAGGTTCTCTATGATGCAAGCAGTACGGCTATTGGAGCTGTACTTAGCCAGGAGGATAAACCTGTTGCATTTTTCAGCGAGAAGTTGAATGAAAGCAGGCAAAAGTATTCATCCTATGACAAGGAGTTCTATGCTGTCGTCCAAGCACTTAAGCATTGGAGACACTATTTGCTGGGGAATGAATTTGTGTTGTTCTCGGATAATTCTACACTGCAGTATGTGATGCAACAGCACAAGCTAAATCACAAACATGCTAAGTGGGTTGAATATTTGCAGAGTTTCACCTTTGCGTTGAAACACATCAACAGGCAGGCCAACAAGGTGGCGGATGCGTTGTGTAGGAAGGCCTTACTATTGTAGGAGAGTACTATACAAGTGTTGGGCTTTGAGCACTTGAAAGATTTGTATCAGGCTGACACAGATTTTAAGGAAGCCTACGAGGCATGTCAGAACCCTTTGGTGAGAGATAACAGTCCATGGTTGGACTATAACTTGCAAGAGAAACTGTTGTTTTGAGGAGGAAAGCTATGCATTCCTGACTGCTCGATGAGAGAGAATATTATACAGGAAAAGCACAGTGGAGGTCTAGTCAGACATTTCGGCATAGACAAGACATTAGAGCAGCTCAGCCATTTTTACTTTTGGCCAAAAATGCGAAGGGATGTACAGAGATTTGTGACCAGATGCAAAGTGTGCCAGTTAGCAAAAGGCCACAGTCAAAACACGGGACTTTATACACCATTTCCTGTTCCAAGTAGACCGTGGGAATCAGTTAGCTTGGGCTTCGTCTTAGGTCTACCAAGGACGCAGCGAGGTTATGACTCGGTGATGATAGTAGTGGACAAGTTCTCGAATATGGCGCATTTCATCCTTTGCAAAAAAACCAGTGATGCCACTAACATGTCCCACTTGTTCTTTACAAAGATTGTCAGGCTACATGGTTTGCCTAAGTCTCTTCTATCTGACAGGGACGTGAAGTTCACAGGGCACTTTTGGCACACCCTATGGAAGAAGATGGACACGTAGTTGAGTTACAGCTCTGCTTATCACTCGCAGACTGGCGAGCAAACAGAGGTGGTAAACAGAAGTCTGGGGAACCTGCTATGGAGCTTGATTGGTGAGAATTCGCGAATGTGGGATCGAGTACTTGCCCAGGCAGATTTCACTTATAACGACTCGCCCAATCGTAGCACGAGTTGCAGTCCTTTTGAGATCTTGTATGGCATGCACCCTCATGGAGTGCACAAACTACGAGATCTGGGATAGTAGGAGAGAAGGAGTGTTGACGGGGAAGACTTCGTTAACGCAATGAGAGATTTGCATGAGCAGGTGAAAATTAAATTGCAGGACAATAGCCAAAAATATAAATAGCAAGCAGATTTGAAACAAAGGGAAGTGTAGTTTAATGTGGGAGATGAAGTCCTCATGCATATGTGCAAGGAACACTTCCCTAGAGGTGCATACAACAAGCTGAAGTACAAGAATATAGGTCCATGCAAATTTCTACAGAAATTTTCAGCGAATGCCTACGAAATACAACTGCCACCAGGGATGGGCATTTCGCCCATCTTTAATGTAGCAGACCTATTTCCATATACTGCTGGTTCAGAGGAAGACAGTTCCACATGGCTTACACGGGACACCCAAGATGGAAGTGAGACTTGGATGAGACAAATGCCTTATGTTTAGCCTCCAGAGGTCAAGAGGATCCTCGACACTCAAGTGGCTAAGCGAACTCGGCGAAAGGAGTATCTGCAATACTTGGTCAAGTGGAAGAACCGTCCTATTGAGGACAGTTCGTGGCTTGATGCTAGGCAGATAGAGCATATGGGTCATTCGGTCGAGAATCTCATGGACTGGAGTCATGAATTTTTCTTACCTTGAGAGCCTGATGCAGGAGCATCCAACAAGGAGCGCCATGACCAGGTGTTGGTCTCAACTGAGGAGGAGAGGTCATCAACAATTTGAATTTCATTTGAGTTTGTTAATTAAGGACAGTATTAGGAGTCTATTTTATGTTTTGTCTTTGTCTGTTAAAGAGTAGTTAAGGACAGTACAGTTAGGTAGAAATAGTTACAAACATTTGGTTTTCTGGTCTTTTGCGAAATTTAATTTTCTAGTTGTTTACTTTAGATAAAAAATAACAAAATAACAGGAAAGAAAATATTGTCATTGTATGTTACAGAACGAAAAGATCAAATAGCAAGATAGTTAATAACTACATAACCAAACAAGCAACTACCAACAGTTTGCTAATTATATTGCAAGGAATTATAAAACAATTGTACACAGCATGGATGGGGTTCGTTCTTTCCAAAACAGAGAATGATAATACAAACTAAGACATTTTTCTTCACATTCTATTTTTCCTGAATCCATCTGAATTGACTATTGTATCTCCTATAATCCATTTTCTTTTACATGCAATATTAGAACAGACAAAGAAACTGTTAAATTTCTTCCTGAACAGAAGTATGCTCCCAAATGCAAAGTCCAGCAGAAGAAAAAGTAAAGTCGAGACACAGACATACGAAATGAAGACAAGCATGTAGACCTATGCATGCTAAAGAGGCTACAGAGGCGCGAATATATATTAAAGCATTATCAACAACACAGTTCCAACATCAAGCATAAACAAGAGGTAACTTTGTACACGAATACACAAATTTCTTTCATTAATATTTCACAAATATTATTACATTCCACATCGTGGCATCAAACCCGTGAATACAAATCTACAGCCAACAGTTACGAGGACATGGAAACCTAGAGCATAGGATGATGGTTAGGGTTTCAAACCCTTAACAAAATTCTATACAGCCTACGGCCGAAGCCATGTTATACAATCAACGGACCAAGAAGCTAGATTTGTTCACAAATCAAATGCATTGCAAACGAACAGGCCGAGCAAAATAATATCACAATCAGAAACCCTTTGACAGATAGAGTCAACAAGGAAAGATCCTACCAGGTCTATCTGAAGAAGGGGTTGAGCGTTACACTCACTGGAGACCAAAAACCTATAAGAGAAACAAGACCAGGTGTTAGCACGAGGGTTTGAGAACCAAACAACAACTGTGGAAATTAATAAAAAGAAAATGGGCCTGCAGAAGAACTCACCCGTTCGACGGCATAATTGAATAAGAGAAGTTACCAATGAACGCAGCCATTACTAAACTAGAACCCTGCTAGCAAGGAGTCCACTCTGTTAGCACAAAGAAAATTTGAAAACATAACTTGTAGCAAAGAAAGATAACTTACCTTGCTAGAGGAAACAATCACAGATGGAAGGGTCCCGTTGAGGCCGCGTCCTAAGCACAAGCAAATGCATACCCATCAACAAATAATGTAAGCAAGCAAGTGGCAATGAAATTGTAATGTAAAGTCAAGGACCAGAGAGCAACCAGAACCAAGCAGTAAACAACGAGCACCCAAAAACATAAGGAAACCTCACATAGTTCAACCAAAGATTAGCGGAATCGAGCTAGCACGGGCATGAACCAGAGGAAAAGCAATATCAATGTACAGCTAAAACTTACCAACGAAATCCACAGTTAATGCAGGTAGACATAGTTGCCAAACAGAGCCAAACTCTCACAGAGTTACAGAGCTCACAAACAACAGCACAAATGAAAAATGACCGGGAGAACCTAACCCCCAAGGGTTTAGCCAAACGCGGGATAGAAGCCCGAGGTCTGGACACTTGTCCTCTCGACATACGAAAACATTAAAAACAACAATAAAGTTCCAACCTAAATATCTGCCCTAAACACTAATTAGTGATATCATTACTCATAAATCATTGTAATCAACTGCTACCTAATTAAAGTTTGATTAGCAACTAATCGTAAGCCAAACATTTTTCGTTAATTAACACCGGATGGACATTATTAAAGTTTGTACAGCGTGTTGTGGGCTGGTCCCATCAATTTATGTAGGGTATTTTATAAGAGGTGAATTTTCACCAATTGACTATTTTTTGTTGTTTTCTAAAGAAAATAATCACCAAATTGGTTAATAAATTGCCTATTTTCATAAATATGATTAAATTGATAATATTCACAAAAAATAATAATTTATAATAGTAAGCTACATGTTTTTATTGAAATTTTGTCTACTATCTATACTTATGATTTCCTACAACTAAAATTGTCACTTAGAATACTATACATAGATATAATATTTGAATCCTTAAAAAATACCTTGGATATATGGGCTTGAAGGCCCTAGTTTAAGCAATGTACCACTTAAATTGTCCAATAATACATTGTTATCATCAATTCAACATCTAAACAAATTCCATATTAAAATAATGGCCTATATACAACAATGTCATCAAGGTCTTGTGATAAAGTGCATCAATCAAGTGGTTGCTTCCCAAGTTTCCCACCTACCATGATATTGCAAATTTTAAGGTTGATATACCTACTTTTGTGACATAGAAACAACAAAATCTTGTTCTAAGTCATTCACGTATGACCATTTCCATGAGAGGTAGTCGTAACTGACTAATTTCTCATGATTTTTGAATAGTTCACTTAGCACTCATTGCATCGGGTGATGCTCACAGGGGTGAAGAAGTGGATTGAAACTAGTGAAAAGTGGAGAACGAATCACATAGCGTCAATCATCACTTCCGGGGCTTGCACCCGTAACCAGGACTTCCCAGGAGGTCACCCATTCCAGATCTCCTCTGGCTCAAGCATGCTTAACTGTGGAGATCTGGGATGGGTGACCTTTGGGAAGTCCTGGTTACCGGGTGCAAGCCCCCAAAGTGATGATTGATGCTATGTGATTCGTTCTCCACATTTCACTAGTTTCAATCCCACTTCTTCACCCTATGAGCATCACCCAATGCAATGAAGTGCTAAGTGAACTATTCAAAAATCATGAGAAATTAGTCAGTTACGACTACCTCTCATGGAAATGTTCATACGTGAATGACTTACCTAACGCAGTTGAATCCCAAAATAATATCTAATATAATGCACTGCGTAAACCCCCATACTTAAAATATTGTTCTCTCTGTTATTCAAAACCTAACTCCAATAAATCATGCAACACTTCTTTATTCTTCTATCTAATCTCATCCTACTGTCTCATGGGTGGTAAAAATAACCTAACCTACTTTTGTGACATAAAAACAACATGATCGTATTCTCTCTACCATTCAAAACCTAACCCCTACTTTTGTGACATAAAAACGACATGATCGTATTCTCTCTACCATTCAAAACCATGCAACACTTATTTATTCTTCTATCTAATATCATCCATACTTATCTCATAGGTTGTAAGAATAATCTAACGTCCTAACTCGTTTTGGGAAACCTGTTTTCTATTTCTTTCCTTATTTAATTTTATAAATAAAAACGCTTATAACTTCAAATAAAGAGAAATTAATAAATAACAAATAATAAAAAAGGTAAATGCCAAATAAAAAAGAAATTAATACCAAAATAAAATAACAAAAAATAAAACAGGTAAATGCCAAGTAACAAATAATGGATAAATTAATAATATAATTTAATACTGAAAAAATAAAAGAGGAAAGAACAAATGAAATATAATTGACCTTCCTTTTATATCTAATAAACTTATAAGAAATATGATTGTTATTTGTTAAATATATGTTATAGTTGTAATACAGAAATTTACTTCTATATCCTACCTAATTAAGTCTATACCGGTCAATGTGACATGTTTATCCCTTCAACATAAGTACAATTTAGGGTTGAAGTTGCGATTTTATCACATATGTTTGAGATTGATAATGTCCAATGGTGGCTGGAGATTTTGTACTTGAGTTGGGTTAATATGATATCTACTTTTAATTACCGTATAGATTATTCTCCCATTAATACCATTCATATATTACAATTGTTAAAAAATAAGTGGGATAATCCAATAAATGTTATCCATTATCGATTTTAATACGATTCTTAAAGCATACTATATATTAGGATTATTAGGGTAGTTTTTTAGGTTGGTTTTAATTGTAAATTAATAAGGGAAGTTGTGAAGCAATAAGTCTTTACTTACTTTAGTGAAATTGGGAAAGAAGTTAAACCTATAAATCTATGATTTTTATTGTGTAATATTTAAATCAATATATGAAAAATAAATTAAGATGGTATCACAACTAAAAGCTAAACACTATATTTACTAAAACAATAGAGATTATTAAGCATCATAGAGCCTTCATGAATGTTTTAATTATTTAAAACATTTAAATGTAAAATATCATAATATCCTTGCTAAAATATCAAATATTTTGCCGAGAGATTATATGTATCTAAAAGAAAATTGTTATCTGCATATGAATAACAAAACAAAGAGGCGACTTTGATTTATTGTAATCAAGCTAGTTAGGAAGAAAATTATAAAAGATAAAATTTAAACTTATAATTTGTTTGTATTTGTCCATGCAATTTGCATAGATATCTAATATCTTTCCATAACAAAAAATATGTTCAAAATGCTTAGGACTCATTTTAATATAGGAGCAACCAAAGTTACTTTATAAAGAATCTAATTATTGTCGCTGCTATAATACTCTCCAAAAGTTTGCCTTCATTTAAATTGTGGAGCTCCGTAATGATCATGTGAATCGTCATTTTAAGTCATGAAAGTCATGTGTGGTCTTATTTTTCTATGTGTCCAAATATCCCCCTAGAAAATCTAAGCATCGGTGCACACATACACAAGCCCTAGTCATATCGCACTTCCTCAAGATAAGACTAGTGCACTTCTTGGAGACAGTGGAGCGCACTACTTGTTGACAGGCAGAGGGTATTCCTTATCAATATTCAAAGCATACTTTTGGGAGTAATATTAGTGCACTTCTTGTTGACAGCATGAGTGCACTCCTTGACGAAAATAATAGTGCATCTTCTAGAGACGATGAGAGCACATTTTCCAAAGATAACTAGAGTTCTTTTTCTAAAGATAGCACTATCAGATTCTCTAGTGATAGTTATCTTATCCTTATCCCTTGATTTTTTCGACATGCAATAGTGCACTCTCAAACCCTACTTTGTGCTCTCCCTATATAAAGAGAATATCTTAGAGCTCATTCCACACACTGATATTTCACTTTGGAGCTTTGCGCACTTTTTGAGCACAAGGAGCATTCTCCACTATTGGTTGCAAGTGTGCCATCTTCCAGGTAAACTTTCTCAACTGTCGCACTTTTAAATTTCACTTTTCTCAACTATCGCACTTTGAAGTTGCTTTAGCTCCTGCATAATTATTTCAATTTCATTTCGCATTCTAAAGGATTTCCTTATTCTCTTCATGATTATGGTTGCATATATGGGTGTGCATATCAGTATTTTCATTCATATGTTTCCCCTTTCTTGCTCTCATCAAACCCTTTGTCGATTTTCTTGAGCAGATATTTTTCTTCATCTATTGTGACAACCCTTAAAGTTTTAATCCTTCACCATCACATTATTCTCTCCTAGATGGTAAGCCATCAAATCCTTGCATCTATATCTGCGACCTATGCCCATCCAAGAACTTGTCTCTCTCAAGAGTGCAAAGTGTGCTTCCATGTCATAGTCTCCAGCCCTCTATCCACTAGACTTGTGACATGCATCCAACATTGATATCTTATCCTCTTTGTAGCACAGAGTGCATCTCTAGAGCCCAAGCATGTAACCTATGCCAACTGATGATGTGACCTGCGCCTAAGAGGAGCCTCTCTGCCCACAAGAGAGATTGTGCATCTCTAGGACCTAAGAACTTAACCTATGTCTCTTGCTTATGTGACCTACGCTCAAACCAAGTCCCTCTTCCAACCTTAACGTAGAGAGCACTTCCAGTAACCATTGAGGTCACTCTTGCCTGAAGCTTGTATTCTTGTGCTTAGAACCAGCACAGTATCCATTCATAGTGACTTATTTTGCATAAATAAATAAGATAGAATAGGTTTTTTTTGTGCGACTGATTATTTTTCACCATGAGTGAATTCCAATTTCCATATATTGTTAATCCAAATCCTATTAGTTTGTCATCTTCCACTGACATTATGCCTCCAGTTACACACTAAGGACCAACTAAGAGGTTACTGAAAGTAGTATCGAAGGTGCTATGGACAATCCAAGAGATAAAGTACCCATTCTATCAGACACAAAATGTTGCATTGATAAGTCCACCACCTTAACATGGAAGAGGATTTTCAGAGATTTTATCAATGATGAGTTCCCAAAATACCTAGAGGATAGGTAAGTTTACATCAATGTCAAAATGTCAAGATTTATAGGATTGCTAGCAGGTATTTGGTTTCACCTTCTGCAGAAGTAATAGGATGGATATTGCAGCATCTAGAGTCTAACAATATGATCCTTAGTAGTGAAAATTGGAAAGAACTTGCTACATATTAGCCCTATGATATTCACTCTTATTACAAGATGGAAAAGCCAGAGGAGTATTTGAATTCAAAATACTATGTGGCATGTTACTCTATATTTATTACTAAAGACATCTTTAAGACATGGTGGCAGGAGGTGAACAAATTTTGCAAGAAGCCTGATGGGATTTATAGAGCAAAGCCATTGAGGAAAGTGTATCAATACCTCATGGATATGTGTTGCAAGTTGTATGGGTGTGAAAGTACAAAGTTCTTTGAAGAAGGATGGATCTATATGACCTACCCATGTGCTTCCAGGGGAAAAAAATTCAATTTGTTAGTATATTAGCCAAATAGTTACAGAGGACAATTGCAAAGATGAAAATTTTTCACAAGGCGAGCAGCGCGAGTTCATCATTTCAACTACTTGCTTGATGGGATATGTGCTCAAAATGAATTTCAAACTCTAGAGTTGAAATGAACCAAGAAGCAACCCTCTATCCACATCTATTGCAAGGTAATGTTAGAGGACAATTGTAGGAGAGTGCATGAGGAAATAGTTGAGAACTTGATTGCAGTGCTTTATTAGATGATATTTGAGGTTGAGGCACCTTCCATGACTAAGAAGGACAGAGAATTTATTGTGGAAGTTGAAAATTGTCTTACATCTTCTCAGGGCACATTCATCAGATTCTTTGGAGCTTATAATCATCCACACCTTATGCCAAAGTATATAATGGAGAAAGTAGTCATGCAAGAAGTTGGTTGCCAGTTATGAACAAGGTTGTCATGGAAATTTCAGAAGTCAAATAATTCACCTTGGCTAATCTTCCCTCTGTAAATAGGGTCATATGAATTGAACAATGTAAAGGCAACAAATACAGAGATAAAAAAACTTAACCACCTCAAATTCGGAGAGATAAGATTTCATTTATATGACCCTAGAGGAATATGCAAGCAACATTGTGAAAAGCAAAGGTACACTTGGCCATATGCTTCTAACTCCTGAGAAGATGAAGAGAAGACAAAGAACTAGTATAATGCTTCCAGAGTAGTTGGACTGGGTGATGAAGCAATCCCTTTACACATAGTGCATGAGCTAGATATTGATAAATAAGAGACTAAGCAGGAAGTGGTTTCTTAGGCTAATGTCAAGTCAAAGATAAAACACAGCCATGATGTTGAAGAAGACAGGAGTAAGAAATTCAAGGTTGGTCTGAGCACTAAAGGACCCATTGAGGTCGAGAAGAAAAGGAAGGAATGGTGAGAAGACATGCAGGAGAATAAAGAAGAACTGAATAAGATAAAATAGGAGGAAGCCTACAAGAATCAGCAAGATTAATCTCTCATAAAACAAAGGGAATAAGAGGAGCAACGGAAGTTATAGGTTGAAGAGGAAAGAATGAGGAAATAAGAAGAGGAGTTCACAACAAAGTTAGAGGAACATTTGGAAGCCTAGAATACAGATGATGAATAAAAGGAGGATAACCAGGAAGGAAACATTAACTCGATCGTAGAACCTCTGAACATTCATCCCTCTACTCCTTTCACTAGTGGGAACCTTCCTTTTAGTGAATTTGGAATTCATCCTCCACCTAATGACAGGGTTTTGGATATCTCCAATTTCACCTTTGAGGATATGAAGAATAAGATCATATAGGAAAGAAGGAAGTACTTCCCAAATGATCCAAAGCATCATCTTTCCATCAATACATAAAAGGTTATTATGTCAAACACCAGGACCAAGCCTAGAGAAATCACTTCAACGAATGCAGTCTTTGTAGTAACCGCACAAAAGAACATTAATTTCCTGATACAAAAGAAGGAATATTTGGAGGAGCTGGATAGTGCAAAGTATCATATTGCTCATCTATTTGTTGAAAAACAAAGTATATCTTCTTCGTGTGCTAAAAAATAGGGATTGCAAGAAACCGTACTTGAAGAACTCAATCCACTAAAAGACACAATGAGATCCTATATGTGTTATGTTATTTTTACATTCATATATTTCAATGCTATGTTGATCCATTGAATAGAGCGATTGGATAATGCTACATAGACGTCATATATCTTTGTTTTGTGTTGATTGTTTGTGTACGTTCTAATTATAGTGATTGGAGCTACAGTTGTAGTTTACAATCCAAGAGAAGAGAAGAGCTTGTGACGAATCACAAGTAGGCATATTTACATTCTCTAAATTCTCTAAGGAGAAATTTATAGTCTTTTCTTTATGTTGTTCTAGACTAGGCCATTAGGTCTATGGAAGATATTTATGTCCGTAGTCGTAGATTTCCTATAAAAACTCTAAAGAGTCATTAGGACATCCAAAGTTCATAGAGGATCTCAAGAGTCATATGGGATCTCAAGATTCATGAGGGATCTCAAGAGTCACATGGGAGGTGAAAGGTCACCTCATTTGTCATAAATAAACCCTCATGCATCATGTAAGGGGATTTTAGCCTTGGCTTCTTTAGCTAAGCATAGGAGAGAGAGAGAAAGGGAGAGAGAGAAATCACTATTTTGAGGAGAAAGGTGTGGCTTCATGTTGCACTATTGGAACAAGTGAAACATCTTTGTAAGTGTGTATCTTGGCACTTTCACTTAATGTTTTGAAGCTCTTAGAGACATGCATACTTTCATGCATGTATCGCAAATGTTGCAAGACTTTTATTTTGATGTTTTCGATATATGTTCATGTTTTTATGTACTAAATATAATGAACTGTTTTTTTAGCTTTAGTGAAAATCTTAATCGAAAGATGTGTTTTGTATGATTTCATAAGCATTGATATTTTGAGAACTATGTTTCAAACTAAGAAATGATTCTTTTTATACGTACATGTGTGTCTTTATTAGAGTTGTACTACTATTATTCTTTTAAAGGCTCACTTCTCTTTACTCCATTCGTGAAAGTACTTTATACACATTACAATTATATGTTTCACAGAGCTAACATCGCTCTCTTGTCTCAAATTGTTGGCATTATGTTTCAAGTGTTGTCCTTGATGGCAACTCACTCAGAGGTTGGTACAGGTGATGGCAACTTAGTCAGAGGACAGATCTCAGTACATCAGGACAAGAAAGAGATATACGCAGGTTCATCAAGGAGAATCCGCGTGTACACGCAGGTTGGATTCAGTAAAAGCGCGTACATGTGAAAAGTACCTTTGGTCCGTGGCAGTTAGCCCTTGGAAGTTGTGCCTATGGTTTTGGACCATGGTGTCTCGACGGACGTGTTGATCCCTAGTTTCGAAGTTGATGGTATTGGTTTGTTATGGTTTTGGACCATGGTATTGAGAAAGGCCTAAGGCTATATAAGGAGAAGATCATTAGGCAAAGTGTATGCATTGAGTGTCTGACGGAGTGAGAGGATCGAGTATTGCTGGTTATCTGCTCGGGAAGTTTGGCAAGGGTCGGATCTGACAGTAAAGGCATAAGTAATCATTTCTAGATCTGTACGCGGGTTGCCTTTGGAGAAAGTGC
>APFE030082899.1:16753-42818 GCA_000404065.3 Pinus taeda | reverse complement strand
GTAAATGGATCAGCTAGTACAAGAGCTGAGGGGGTTGTAGCTCCCTTCCAGAAGTAGTGGAAAACGAGAGAGGGTTGTAGCCCTCTGCAGGTTGTAGCCTGCATACTGGTAAAGGACTGCACCAGTATATTGTAAAGAAGTTTCTCATTAAGAAGAAAGAAACGAATTGCAGCAGGTGGTTTTCACCCACATTGGGTTTCCACCTTATATCATGGTGTTCATGTGTGTGGCTCTTGTGTGATGTCCTGTTCTGTTATACTGCACCTGTTTACTGTTAATATGCTTAATAATGTTCTGATGCATTCACTGAAGATTAAGCTAACTGAATTATAAGATCTCTGGGTATACGCTAGTTTCGCTAGACACAGTCGCGTGTATATGCTGGTTTACTTAATTGAAGTAGCGTATATGAATCTGAGTATGAAATTGAAAAGTTTTATCTGATCTGATAATACTGATTCACCCCCCCCTCTCAGTATTATTTCCAACACACCCTTGTTCTTCGGAGCCATAATTGATGAGCCGACACCTGGATCCTCTGCAAATCTATAGTACATCTTTGCAAATTACATGCTCAACTACATGACCAATCATGACCCAAGCATCCCCATACTTTACAAGAGTTTATAAGACATACTCTTTGGTCAAGTTCACATCAGGATAGAAACAAATACCCCGACTATCAATAAAGGCCAAAACATCATCGTTGCTTTAATAAGCAATGGAAAACACATCATCACTTTTACATTTATAATGCAACACATGATTTACAAAATGTGGCCATGAAAATTTACCATGTCTAGTAAAACCATCTCTTACTCAACAAAGTGAACCACCAGGAATGTGGTGGATTTTCTTGTTGAACACCTTCACCAACTAGTTTCTACATAGGTGCTTTGTCCTTGCGACACTTCTCTGGATGGAGCCTCCAACACGTGGCTCTTTTATGCCCACCTCTATTGCAATCACTGCAATAAGTATTCTTCCTCTAGACCTTCTTTACCTTCTTCTTTTCGTGATGTGGATAAGGCCTTTCACACCTCATCCTTTTTCTTACTCCCATTCTCTTCCAACACATAGCAACCACATGGTTATGTAAACCACAAAAGCTACATAGTTATCTATGACATGATTTATGGTGATCATTAACATGCTTGTAATCAAAATGAACTTTAGAATATTAAGACTTGTTATACCTCTCTTAGATGTCTCTGGTGCATCCCTGGCGATGAGAGCTTCCCTTAGCTCTTCCTCTGCAATGTGCACTGTCATGGGAGGATTGTGATGTGTTCCAATCATCCTCTTTCTCCGATGGCTTCGACAATGTCTTGGAAGCTTTTGATACCTTGGAGCACTCCCCTTCAGAGTATCACAAACCTACAGAACAAGCTCTTTGTACAACCTCTAATGGCTGAGTTATTCCTTAGCCATTAGCACCAAGTCCTCCTCCTTTGTATCCCATCTTGGTAAGGAGTCTCATGCCAGTTCCTAAAATGGGTACCTCCATATTTCGAACAAAAATAGTGTCATTTGATCATAAAAGTGAAGAATGATCAACATTACTTACCTCAGCTATCGATTCTGAAACAAGTGATGATGGCTTTGCTAAGCCTTTGTTGCATTTCAATTCTTCCAAGGCCTCTTTCGTGGCTCGTGCCTAAAGCTAAAATCTTTGATTCTCCTCTTTTTCTTCTCATAGAAGTCTCTTGAATTCAGCATTCTCTGGTTGATCTCCTCATCTAAATGATGAGAAGATGATGAAGAAGGTGAATGTCTACTCGAGTGGGTAGATGGAGCATCGTCCTCTACTCTTTCTTTCTCTCATTCCTCTCTTGCCATATTCTCCTCATAATCTGCATACATCATGTCTACCATTTTTGACATCCTGCAAAAGGCCTCGTATAGATCTCTATCCTCTTCCATTTTCTTTCTAGGGTCACGTTCAATCCTTCACTCTCACAATTCACATCAACAAGAAGAGCTATGATGCCAAACTTGATCCCGATCTCTTCAGCTACTAGAATTAACCAAGATCTTTTACTTTTGTGTTGTTAGCAAAATTTCATATAAAAGAGTATGGAAAGCCACATGTGCATATTGTAAAGAAGAGGAAACATAAAGACGACCATCAAATCAAGAACACATACACATTGATAACAGATTTCACCCAATGTGGGCTATGTCTTTGGGCCCTGGTGTTAAGAGTGGGGAGGCCGCTTCATTAAATGATGCAAGTGATGATGATATACATAGTATATTCTTTGTCATTACAAGGGTAAATTCCCTCAATCGGAGTGGCATGTCTCTCCACAAGATGTTCTTAGGAACTCTCACTCATATGGGCAAATTCCCTCAACAAGAGTGGCATGTATCTCCACGAGACGTTCTCCCTATAGGGCTTCTCACTCAAATGGGTCTTCCTTCAACATGGCAAGCTAATACAATCTCACATGACGTGGCATACAAGTATCCCTCAACATAATGGTAATCAAGGATCTTAATCAAAAACATCATCTCAGAAAATCAAAGAAAATCATGGCATAACTGCATCATATACCTCCACTTTGAGGGATGGCCCTAAAATGCAAATCTTAGTAGCTAAAATGGACACCATTACTAAATTTGTGTCCCGAAATCTTGTCAAACGTTTATAAACTTTGACCCTTTTTTACACTGTCAAATTCTGGACCCCTCGAGAATCTTGAAGATGTCCTGAAAGATTCCTTCTTGAAGATGGCCAAAAAATTTGTTGCTCATATGAAGATTCTGAGCAGACCATTGTGCTCCCTATGAAATTCCGTGAAAAAATGACTATAAAGTTGGCATCATTCTGCCTTGATCAAAAATCAACCTCTAGGGGAATCCTTTAGATTCTCCAAAGGTTCCTTGTTGTTGGACATCTGAATCTCTATTGCTAAGATGGGGAAACAAACTACACAGTTGGTATCCTGGCGAGGAAATGTGCAAGAATGACTATAAGCCTATCAAAATCTAACACTCACACTTCTAGCCCTCTAAGGGAATCTTTTCATCATCTTAATGATACCCTCGCTCAAGGTTCCAAACCCTAGATTCGTTCATGGTTCCACTTTGGTCCTTTGTTGGTCGTTGAGAAAATGAAGTGGGTTTTTATATAAAAGGGTCGATGAACTTACA
Source organism: Pinus taeda (assembly GCA_000404065.3). NCBI lineage: Eukaryota > Viridiplantae > Streptophyta > Pinopsida > Pinales > Pinaceae > Pinus > Pinus taeda. The sequence goes on along the minus strand of APFE030082899.1, from coordinate 39,662 downwards.
AACGAGTTGGCCATTGGCCAGTTAGTAACGTTGGCAATTATTTTGGAGGTGGGTCGATTTCAAAACCCACCCATTCCATTGTTAAACTTGGCAGTGTATTAAATTGGCAACGGTTATAACCTTATGATTAACGTCGGTGGTCACATGATATATATGGCACAGTCAACATTTAAATGGGGCCTCTTGTTGGGGGTCGGTCCACGTGGGTCGGGCAGGTTCGAATCTCGTTGGCTCCACAGCATTATATATATTTATGTTATATGGTTCTGTTAGGAGTGGAGGGGGTTGAGCCCTGCCACTTGACTTTATATTAATACATTGCGATTGGTGGAGTGGATGGGTCCAACAGGCCCAACCTGCCCCCTTTTTTAAAAAAAAAAAAAATCGTTTTTTACAACTAACATAGTCATTTTTCAATTTTCCAAAAATAAGGGTCACTAGACAAATTAATGGTTCGACAAATTTGCCCATTCTGATGACCAGATTTCGTGCGTCGAGTGTCTGCCAATTTGTTGCCTCCTTAAGCCTACCACTTGTCCAATTTTAACCAAAAATTTGACAATCCATAACTTTGTTAGGTAAATTGACTCAGGGTTATAGTCAAGGTTGACCAAGTTAAACAGGGATAGTTTTGGGGCACGTGGTATTGTGTACCCATGGTTTTCTATCCATGGTATTGCATGTAATGAAGCCTATAAAAGGCTAGGAAAACTTCATTGTAAGGTAAGCCACGAAGGTGACTGGTGAAGGCTCACATGGTCGGGTTGCCAAGGTTTTAGCCAAGGCTAATGGAAATTCATTAGCATTGGTTTTCCCCGGAGTTATTTTTTTTCCTGGTTAAATATTGTTTGTATTGTTTATGCATTTTGTTGATGGTTGATCCTCTCAGTAAATCTCAATAATTAGTTAATGCTCTTTAGTTAATTTTTTTCTTCATTTGGTATCATAGCCGAAGGTTGTGTTTTGGCTTCAAAAGGACAATTTTGTTTCCAAGGGTTATTTGGCCTGGTGAATGGAGAGATTTGATTAGACATATGGAAACAACATGGTTGTTATGAAGCATGGATGGATTTGTGGCAGCTTATCCGAAAAGAATACTAGATCTGCAAACCATTTATTCTTATCAATTTCTTAAATGGATTCACTTGTTGGGAAGCAGATCCACACATTATAGGGTTGTGGATCATTAAGCATCATTAAAGTTTTGGTTGAGATCAGATGGAAATAGTTACAAATTGATATTTTTCCATGTGAAGGGGGTCGCACATAAGGCGCATGAGGTAGAGATTGCAGCGGATTAACATGAGATCATTTTTCTTATGGATCAAACGACAACCATAGAAGAGGTTGTGTGCATATTTGTTATGTCGTGTGGTGGGTTTGAGGAAGGATCTACCCAAGACACCGAGATGCTCATGGTCGCAGGCTGGATTAGAGTCTGCAATATTAGCAAAGTTGTAGAGCTTTGCAAGGCTGCAAGGTATGGAAAGCGTGTTTGTTATGTTTGGATGGAATTTCAAAAGTATCCGAGATCTGTCAAGTGATTGGATGCCAAATTTGATAGCCATGTTTTGATGGTGATGGAACTATTTGGAAGCGTTGAAAGCATAAAGAAACCTTGAACTTCCAGAGTTGCTGTACATTTTATGATGTGATCACTGATGGTAGTGTTGGTCGAAGAGTTGGTGGAAGAAAATCGGTGGCAGGTTTGGTGTCAAAAATGGTTATGTGAATCCTTACTGCAATGCGAATTGTGGGAACAAGATATAATCGTCCCTTTCCAATCATGAAATTGTCATGGCAAAGGTCGTTAAGCACCAACTTGTGAACCAAGGACTCGGAAAATGCTAAAGCGGTGGCAGCTTTTCATGAGGAGTTTGAGCTCACCGAGAGTGTGCTAGTAAGGACGTTTTGTATGCCTACCAGAGTTTTAATAGTCCAAGAGATTGTTGATCTATGGCTAAGAGTCAATGTAAAACGCGTAGAGGTGGATCTGGCGCAGGGTATAGATCTGGAACAAAGATGTGTTGTTGTTGGTGTTTTCAGTTTTCTGGTTGTTACATTTAAAGGATTTGAATTGTGGTCTTTTGCATCATGATGCCAGTGATGACCTGGAACATGATCTAGATGGCATAGTTGGATTCTCTGCTCGCAGTGTTGGAGCCGTGGTGGCCAAGGATGAGCTAAGATATCGCAGCCCAAGTGCTGAAGTGGAGGCACATAGGTAGGCATTGGACTAAGAGTCGGTGGTGGAAATCTAGGCGATGGTGGACTTCAAGGATTTGTAGCCATTTTGGAGGTGCACAAGTAGGCCTGAGCATAACCATCGAGAGTATCATAGAATTGTAGGAAATGAAACTCTAAAGGTCAACCTTCCCTGAAACCCAGTGATGGTGGTCATCAGTAATGTGCTCGGTTTAGATCAAATAAGAGAAATGAGAGAAATGAACAAGTTTCGTTGCTCTGAGGATGTGTTAGATGTTAATTGATAAGGATCAATGTTTATGGTAATGATCTAATACGTTATGGGAGAGAGGATTCAAGCATTGGTTATAGGTAATTAAAGTAAAAGCAATGCATAGGAGAGGATATTTTAAAAAAAATGTTATGATGGAGTTAAATTTTATACTATATGTAAATGGGCATATCGTCGTAAGACCTGGTATGACATGTGTAACCCTGGGTATTCACTATAAAAGTATGGGCTAGACCTAGGTGATAGGGGGGATGTCGAGTCAACAGATACCCTAGGTAAAAGCTTTGAGGGGGGTAAGGGCCAAAGTGAGTAGGGCTTGGTTGACTCACTTGGCAAGGTTGGGTGGAACTAGTCAAGGAACCCCAAGTCAAGTTTAAGGGGGCAATGTTAGGCAAATTGACTCGGGGTTAGAGTCGAGGTTGACCAGGTTAAATAGAGGTAGTTTTGGGGCACGTAGTATTGTGTACCCATGGTTTTTGGCCCATGGTATTGCATGAAATGAAGCCTATAAAAGGCTGGGAAAACTTCATTGTAAGGCAGGCTAGGGAGGTGAGCGGTGAAGACTCACATGGCCGGGTTGGACAGGGTTTTGGCCAAGGCTAATGGAATTTCATTAGGATGGGTTTTCCCCCGAGTTTGGGTTTTTCTTGGTTAAATATTGTTTGTATTATTTATGTGTTTTGTTGTTGGTTGTTCCTCTTAGTAAATCTCAATAATTAGTTAATGCTCCCCGGTTAAATTTTTCTTCAAACTTGATCATACGTACTTGGATTTGAGTGTCATTCGCACCGTTGGAATCAGGGCAACGAGCACTGCAATCTTGTCCTAGTCTTGCTTCATTATGAGGAATTTGATTTTTGAGCTTTTCCATAGCCACTACTGAATTTTGAGCGTGTCTAGAACAATCTTGATCACACCCCTTTTATTTTTCCACATTCACTGTCCTTGCATGGGAAAAATGTGAGAGTCATATTCTCATGATATTAGAATCATAATTTAGTAAAAAAAAAAATCAATAGATGTTATCCATGAGCGTTCATCTTTCCATTCGAATGGTCCTTGATAATACTGTCAGACAAAATGGCAATTTCATATCTATATACAATAGCATAATGATGTATTCAATGCATAAGCACATGTGCAATAATTTCATGGTTAAGATAACTCCCTTTTACCATTATATTCTCTGTCATTTCCATAGACTTAACCAACCTACTTGGTTGTCACTTTGTTGTCATGTGAAATTTGTTTCCAACCACTTATTTTTTCCTTGTACGCGTTATCATGTTCATATTAAGTATGTAATTAATGTGTTTCCCATTTCTCGAGAATCAGTGCCTTCCCCGCCACCTCAAACAACTTGCTTCAAAGCCCCCAAGTATGTAATTAATGGTTAGTTATAAAACAAATAGGTAATGCAAGAGGCAACAATAAAAGCAACATCACAAAAGGAAAAAAAATCCATAATCACAATCATAAAATAAGCTACAATGAAAATTGAATGGCCATGCATATTCATAAATCAAATTGTGTAGTTAGGGTTCAAAATCATAGCACATCAAAAATAGCCCCAAAATTGGCTTAATGTCCAACACTCATGGTACTCTCGACCACCAACCATGTATATACATATGTAACAAAATTAGTTTCCCTTATTTTTCATCTTGTGGGGGCAGTCTATTTTAGTTGCACTTCCCACAAGACCAACACAAGATATGTTTTCTTTCCCCCTCACCCTCTCGAGCTTTTTATTGCCATCATCACTTCTATTTTCCAATGGTTGAAATTGGTATGCCAATTCCTGCCAATGTTCTTACAATTTGTAGTTCCAATTTGTCAATTCTTGTTGCTGCCCAATAATTTTCTTTATCTCTGCCTTGCAGATCCTGAGTTTAGTTTCCAATTCCCTGACCTGAGCCTTCAAGTCTTCTATTCTTCCCATGCGCTGCCACACACACTTAGCTATTAGTTTATAATGACAATAAAAATACATAATCAATGGTTTACCAAGTGAAATCTATTGTAACATGCTTTATTTTTGATAAGTTAGTTTTTATTTATAAAAGAGGGTATGAAAAAATAAAGAATAAAAATGGAAATATGAAAAAATAGATGAAATAAAACCCCATCAAAAGAAAATCAAATTTGTATAAGTGTGCCTGTTTAAATGTCACTTCATAGAAATAAATTGCCTTGTAATAAATCAAGGTTTTGTGTGCAACGTGTTTACACGCCATAACCTTTTCTTCTAATTTGAATCATACAGTTTAATCTTGATCAAATCATTTAAATTTATGTTTTAGATTAGAAAATAAGTTCACCAAACTGTTTAATCTTGGTTGAACACTAGAAGATAGGATATAATAGAAGAAATTAATGGCCTAATATGCTCAAAGTTTGGCCAAAGTTGTATTAGATTAGGCTTACAAGTGAATTAGGCAAATAATGACTGCTAGTATAAATGCACCAAAGTTAGATTAAGTTCTAATAAGGACTTAATTACCTTTAAAAATGGTGATTAATTTTTGTGTAAATAAACATCGAAATTATTTTAGTCAAAGTCATAAGTGAAAAAAAAAGTGATTTTGTCGTGAAGCGCTAAAGATCAAACTCAAATGGACGGTGATCCGCTTCCCTGCCCAGATCAACGACAGGGAAGCCATTTTCCACCCCCTCTCTATGATATGTGATAATGGCAGGGGGGTGCAAAAAGCAATTTTATCCACGAGGACCCCCCGCTATATGTCACCTCCTCCACGCTTCGCACTCCCCTCACTCATTACCACTTACCACCACCCCCCCCCTTCAAAATCTGGCTATTTGTTTTCCCTCACCTCTCAATACCGCATCAACGGTAATATCCTTCCCACGCCTTCCGCTTCCAACCATTGCATGCTGCATGTCCCTATCCATTGTCGTCAATTTGTTATCCGCTATTTGTTTCCTCACGTTATTGTTCTTCCCTCTGCATTAAATCCCCATTTTCCCGATCAGTAATGACTTTCCCGTAAGGGTAAACTTATCCCCATTATAAATATTCCCCTCGCCCCGTTACACCATTTTTCCTAAATTTCTTTTTTCACTGTTTGATTGAGTTCACTGTTCCTATTTTAAATTCTACACCACTACTGAGCTTACAACCAGAACGCATCACCTTAAGGTATTTGTGTTCCTTTCTCTATTATCCTTCATTATACTTCTGTAATCATGGTTTCTAGGAGAAAAGATTAGTCATCTACCAGTTCTTCTTCATTACATGAAAACCCAAAAGCCTCTGATGCCTTAGACCTGGATCACATTCCATTGGCTGACCAGTTTTTCAAATTCACAGACACGGAGTGTGAATTCAACATGTTCGAATTACACAATTGCCTTAAACAGACCTATATTGACTCTGAAGATGAAATAAATCTATGGGAATCCATTTTTCCCTTGTACATGTTTCCTCAAACCCATTCTTTTCCTAACCTAGTCATGTGGTGCCTTGCTAAGTATAACCCTTTGCAGAGAACTATGGTAGCTCAGAATGGAAATGTTCTAATATCTATCATCCCATAAATTATCAACAAGATGTTTCTAATCCCTGAAAACAATTCCCTTAGCTTTTTCTGCATTGTAGTATTAGTGGACCTATATCATAAGCTCACCTTCCCTCAAAGAGGTCATATTTTTTAGATCTTTCTCCCAGAAGATGCTGAACTCCCTAAAAAGACTCCTCCTTATCCAGCATCCATGTTCCCTGAGAGAGCTAAACAGATCATTTCCCTAGTTTCTTGCTTGTTAGGCTACCAAACAGATCAATGGTATATGAATCTATTCTAGGTTATCTATCCATTTCTCTAAAGAAAACAAACTTACCTTCATGTATAATTACAGTCAATTCTTGGCTAAAACTATGCATGAGCAATTGATGAATATTACTTCTAAAGGAGTGTTTAAATACTCCTCTGTGCTAATACATATGATTATTTTTCAGTTGGGAGACATGTTACCTATTGTTCTACACAAGCAGGATGATCAACAAGTGAATCAAACAGTCACACAATGGACCTTGTTGATTAGGAAGAACTCAATTGAATTCAAATTTTCAGACTTCATCGATTGTTTCATTCACCCAGTTGCATAGCTTCTCAGTAGCCAGAGTGAACCCAAGATCAATACAGAAATCAAAAGGCTCCTTCATCTTAGTGATCAAGCTAGAATAGGAGACTAGTATCTTTACCATAACTATATAGAGATTAGAGTATATGGTTACGAATTAGCTCCATATAAATTGCCCAAATATGTTCCAATGAGAATTTTCTCTCTAGAATATATTAGGCAAATGATTAATATGGATGATCTTCATTTTATTTCAGGGAAGAGGAAATCTCAGTTTAAGATAAAGTCACAGGTAGGATCATTCATTTGTAATACTAGATAAACAGTTTTAGAAGCAGATGCAATCCTCAAATAGATGGGTTTCCAACCAAGCGTCACCTGGTATTATGACCCATTAAGTATTATTTCAAACTTAAGGGTGGAACTCAAAACCACACCTTACAATCATACACCAAGACCAGAGATTAAGAAGTATAGAAATCAAGAACAATGGGAGGAGAATACACTTCAAGAAGCAGAAGAACATATTTTACTTCCTTCTACTCTTCAAACTCCTACTTCTCAAACCAAGTAGGACAAGAGGCCCAGAGAAGGATCTTCATCATCAACAGTTGGAGAAAAGGAATTCATTCATTATCAGAAGAAATCAAGGATTGACTCCAAAGGCACTACTACTACTCAAGGTCGGAAGGAGCCTATAATCATCAATTTGGATGATTCACAGGTTTCTATAGGGACAGAAGAAGTTGTATTCACTACTCCATCTTCTTCTCCATCTTCATAGAATTTGTTAGAAATCACCCAATCTGCAGGAGCAAGTGAAACAGAGGAGCCAAATCTCTTCACTAATTTCCTTGAAATTAAGCAGAAGAATGAATCTTTAAAGGCAAATGTTTATCCACAGTTTTGGAAGCAGACTTCTACTTCACAACACAGGTTGTTGACAACTTTTGACAGCGAAAAGAGTAGAATGCAAATGGCATTTCTATAGGCTCAAGTGCCTTTTCCCAAGGCTTCTTCTAATTACAAGAAGACTGTATTTTCTTTTGATGCTAAGCAGATACATGCAATTGATCAAATGGACATGCATAGGCAGTCTAGTGAGATGCTTTTCTCTACCATGACTAATATTGTTATAGCATTGTCAAGACTTAACACTGTTATGTCAAATGTGCAGTCACAATTGAAGATTGAAAAGATATCATCTTTAGCAAAGGATAACAGGGTCAAGTCATTAGAAGACTTGGTGATTAAAATTGGATATGACCCTACTGATGTAAAAGTTGCAGAAGATATTATCAAAAAGAAAAATGCAGATATTATAGCATTGAGGAAGCAACTCAAATCGCCTTCTACAGAGGACCCTCAAACCAAGGAGGTAACAGAGAGTGAACAACACAAGGAAGAAATGCTCAAGCTTATCATTAAGCAAAATGCATAGATAAAGACCATGGAAGAGAAAATTGAGAAATTTCTTAAGGAAAAAGAGCAATCTACTCAGTTAGCTATAGCTCCCATTACAACTATTCCTATTACAGTGTTCAAAACAACAGGGGAATCGACATCAGCCACAACAAAATCTACATCAACAACAGGAGATTTGAACAAAGTCTTACAGGAGATGACTCACCACAAACAATAAAATGAAAGGCTTCATAAGAAATTTAAGAATCTGGAGGTTCAGAAGATAAAAAATGACACTTTGGATGTTGAAGAAATGTAGAAGACTCACAGGTTGATCAGAAGGATAAAAGAATTACAAAGTGAGTCATTAATGGCTCAAACCTTGGCCCAAGCCAAGGAAAACATTTGGGCAGATACTAGCCAAGCCATAACTGAAGTATGGCCCTCCATACATATCATTTTTGAGCAAGAGGAACTTATAAACATATGTTGGATAGTTATTGAAGAAGTTAAATAACTTCTTAAAGGCAAACTGAGTGAAGCTACAGACATGATCAGAGTTCTTAATTCAAAAACCATGGTCGAGTTGGAACAGATTCAGATTCTGGACAGAACAAAAACCATTTTGGAGATCAAGAAGGTTTTGTAGAATAAGAACTTTATGACTCAGTTAGAGACCAAGTGCCAAACCTTGAAGACTTTTGTTCAAAGGTTTCATTTTAAGTTTAATTTACTCAATCAGAGGGGACTGCCAGGATTAGTGGCCCCAAATGACAGGTTGATCAGTTTGGAGGAATACTGCCAAAAGCTTTATATGATAGCAACTGATAAAGCAAGTTTTGCAGGTATAAAGGGTCATATTATAGGAAAACAAATGTTAGAGGCTTTAGATTTTGACTTAACAATTAAGCATGAGATTAAACACATTTTTGTAAATAAGCGCACTTTTGAAAAGTACACTGAGGTTGATGAAGTATACATGAAATTGGTAAATCTTTATATAGCAAGTGAAGACAGATGTGATCACTTGTGTGAAGTTATCGAGTAACTTTCATCAAGAATTGACAGACAGCTGGGCAACACTTTTTGTGGACCACATCATCAACAGATTCCTAAAGGATAGTGCCAGCACTTAGCAGTTTTAAAATTCCTATAGTTTTGTATTATTTTTGTATTTTTGTTTAAAAATATCTAGAAGAACCTTTATTTTGTATAAATGACTGCTCCTTCGAGTTATTAAGGGTTGAACCCTTGGATGAGATTTGAGAACAAAATTATAACCGAGCTGGAGAATTTGCTTCAAGTTAATGAAAGGATTCTGAATTTGCCTTCTATAGTTTGTCTCCTAGTAAGTTTTTCTTATGTGCTTATTTCATTATGTCTTTCTTCATGTATTTAAGCCTTTATGCAGAGATCTGGGTAAGATCACACTGAGTATCAATCAGTTTTAAATCCCTTTTGAAGTTATAAACAATAATTAGGGACTAGTTTATAAGACTATCTGTTATTATAAACTCCTCTATATCAATTAATTGTCACAATAATCTGCATTAGATTAAATATATTTTCTTCTACAGGGAACATTGTTTGCTTGTATTGTTTTCTTATAACCAATCAAATATTCTGTCTAAATATTTAGCAAGTTATATTTCATCAAGTCTCTACTATTCACCCATTTTAAATCAATTAAATATTTTAGACAAATAGACATCCCTTTCATCCAACTTAGCAACTGTTAAGGCTTAAGCACCTGTTTTCAAATTGTTCATAACATTGGTCATCCAAAAACTTTAAAAACAAACAAAACATTTTAGATGCTCTGGCATGATTAACTGACCTAGAGTCATTTCAGAGGACAACAAAATCAAACACGTTGCCCTATAGTTGTTCGCACAACATTTACATAAGTTTTCTTTCAAATTCCAGGTCACACACACACACACATTAGTCATAACCATTATACTACAATTGCAACTGCTAGAATTCAATCTGTAACCCATACTAACAAAGTGATGAAAGTCAACTCTCCACTGAAATAACCATTTAAAATTAATTTCTTAAACACTTAGCAAGATTCGACCTTCTTACTAAGGCCAACTATCATAGCACCTGCAACCTCATAGAGTCAGTTAGCATGCATCACACTTTAAACTTCCACATTCATAAAAGGATAATGCATCACAAAACCTGCAGGTAATCTCAAGTTAGTAAATAATATGAATACAACCCATGATCATAGCATTATAACTACACTTGTCAACAAGCATTGATCAGTTACTTAACGTTCTATAATATACCGCTAGTCAAACAAACCATGGGTTTTCCCCATCCCTTGTTGAACCATCCAAACAAAAAGGTTGGCATAGATAGTTACAATAATGCATTAATGGGTCATGGCTAAAATATCTTTAACCTAGATATGGAAAAGATACATGATAACTGATGTTCCATGAAATATAGTTCAAAAGTAAATGTAGTCAACAATAATTGTTCTAAGGTTTAGCTTAGGATGTTTGGCAAGATCCTCTCCTGCAAAAGGTTTAATAACCTACAGAATATACATATAATGCTCCAAGCTATAATGATATCACATAAGATTTACTTTGTTGTAATGAAATTTAATTCTTCAACATCTTGGTTCTTTGTTCTCACTTTTAGGAATCATTCATAAATGAATGCATCTCCATCATACAAGACAACTACAATCCCAATTCCTTCCCACTAATTTTGATTCTCCTTTAGATTTAATAACAATTCCTTATCAATTTGGCCCTAATGACTAAATAAGACATTTGGAAATTGCACAATTCAATGAAAAGCTAGTACTGAGTAGTATGTGCACCACCTGTGATGGCAACAAGAGTTAGTATAATGAAAAGGAAGTTCAAGTATTAAATTGAGGGGCATTCCTCCTGGACACAAACTATTCTCAACACATATGGATGGTTGGGCAATCCACATGTTTCGTAACTTAGCCATGTATGAATATGTGATGTATTATTTACAACATCAATGAAATATAACAAGCATTTACTAACCTAAAAATTTACTTTTACTCAATTGCTAGGGTTTGTAAACCCACCATGAGATGCATGAACTGACTATTGGTTTGTGAACCCCATGCCCTTTATGGGAACTCTATGGGGTTGGGTACGCACCATAAATAACCTTGGAGTGCCCACACTACCCATGTTCTTAAGGGTACCTCCTGCCCAAAATGGGATGTCAACTAATTTGGGTACCCCAAGCCCTCAATTTGGTTCTAAGGGGACCTTTGAATCAACATTTTGGTATTGAGGGGACCCACAATAAGGGTTGTGATCACATTTATGAAATTTGAGGAACTACACCCTGTAGAAGAGTTCTCAATGCCTCTCAAATCCAACTCATTTTCAGGATGTAAAAGGGAAACAAACACAAGCTTCTAATTTACCAGTTTCATGGATGTGTTGGGTGAGGGGGTCTCATAGTAGTACACCCGGTGAGCCAACAAATTTGGAAGGTCATTTGAGAGATGATTAGATCCGTTTTACATACTAGTAACTATACCTGGGTTGTCATTTGTCAAAACAATGTCGTGTACAACAAAAGTAGTGATGTCATATGATATACTGAATTGTTTCACGGAGGCCAAGCTTACAAACAGATTGGAAGAGATAGAATTGACTATTGCAGTTCTTGTGAATGGCATACTTGGACACTTTTTGAAGGAATAATAACAATAGGGAGTAGATAATCAACCTCATGAAGTAGCGGCTCCATTATGTGAAGAAATTCTTAATACTAGATTAACTTACCATTCAAGCAATCATGTCTAGGCTACTCTTGAAGTCAATGCAAAGGACATGATGAGCATGAACAAACAAGAGTTAAACTAATCCTCCAATCTCAAGACAAGAATCTTTTATGCATTCAATGATCCAAAATGGATTTTGGATAGACTCCTAAGTCTAAGTGTTCCTCACAGAGGAAAATGAAAGTCCAAGGAAGTTCCTGGAAATAGCCCCATTGTAGAGATCTTTTCATTCTGAATCTACTGCAACTTGAATGGGAAAAAATGGACTTAGTATACAGAAGTTATCACAAAAAGAAGATGCCCTATGTTCTTTAGAAAAAAAAAGAAAAATCCTCTAAAATGGGCAAAAAACCCTTATAAAGGGAAATCGCATCAGACTAGGGCAAAAGAGTGGACTTAAGTGGAAAGGAGAGAAACCTCTGATCCACCAACCCGATGTATCGGATTGGAGGCAGACACATATGCGATATTGAGACCCTAGATCTAGTGATTACGATCATGCGATACGTCGATCGTCGATGATCGAATCAGCGAATCAGCATTGGCGATGCACAGAACCCCAAGCCGAGCGCGATCGACGACCCCCGATGCCGATAAAAAGGCAAGACCCGATAAGTTTTCAAAGCCCGATTCGAAATTCGGATTTTCAAGTATTTCCCTTGTATTTGGGATTTTACCCAAAACACATATGCGATGCGATAAGCGATGAATCCAGACCCGAAAGGGTTTGTAAATGTAGTTGCATAACATTGCAAGTCCGCCATAAAGCCATTTTGTGATGTTTTTAGTGTTTTAATGTATTTTTCAAATACAAAGCGAAACCACGAAACGAGCGGGATTTCGGGCAGGCCATAGGTGGTAAGAGGTTTTGGTCGGGCTCCGCCCAAGTCCATACACTGACTGCCACGTGGCTAGGTGCTGGAGAGAGAAAACCACCCTTTTCGGGCGGGTCATCTTCATGCGCGTTAGTCACCCAAAATCAATAACAATCATTGATCAACAATCACTTGCGATCGCGCCTAAAGACAGATCCGGAGGGAATATAGGGCGAAACTAATGATTTTTGAAGTTTGATAGACTGCGTTTGGGCTGATTTTCTGGTGTATTTGTGTATTTATCTGTGTAAATAGAGAACGACCTTTTTGGGATTTAAAAGGCATCAATGGTCCATTCCGTTACAGAAAAAGTGGCCAACATCCCTGAAGGCATTTAGCAATGATTGCTAATGCTCAGAGGGGGATTTGAGCAGACAGAGGCTAGGAGCCAGAGAGCCCAGAAGAGGAAATGAACGGACAACATCGATTGGCTTAAAAGCCACAGGATGACAGAGACAGAAGGAGAGCATTGAGACAAAAGGCAGCGTTGAGACAGAAGCGTAGAAAGCTAAGCAAAAACCAAAGAGCTACAGAGAGCTAAAGAAGCTAGAGCCAAAGAGCCAGAGCCAGAGCAAAAGCCAAAGAGCTAGAGCCAGAGCCAAGAGCGAGAGCCAGAGCCAAGAGCCAGAAAGTCGAGAGCTTCAAGAGCCAGGGATAAAATGGTGTCTAAACCCATTGTTTTTGTGTAAAACATTGGAGTTGAGCCAATAATTTGTAAAAGGACTTTGCCATAATCCTAGAGAGCCTAGTTGCATTGACTAGAGCTTAAGGAGATGTAGCCCAAGAGTTTTGGGTGAACTCCATATTAAATTGTTGTTTTGTGTGTTTTGTTTTATTGCTACATTGTCTACTGTTATATATATATGTTGTGTCACCATAACAACAAAATTTTAAAAGCACATAAACAGTTCTAAAACAGACATAAGCATACACCTTATTTTCAAGCACATATTTAATTCCGCATTGGTTAATCATTTGTGACTTGGGAATATTTAAGCTTTGGAAGTGGGAGAGGTTCTTGTAAGCTAGACAAGAAGCCTAAGTGCCCCATTTTCAGATCAAGTGGTATCAGAGCCAGGTTTGATTAACCACACCTTCAAAGAAGGTTATATCAGAATGCTTGATTGACAGAGCAAAGATTGCTTGTCTAAAAGGTGTTTAAATAGTCAAAGGTTGATTGTATGCTTGTTTGCAGACTGACTCTTGTTTGATTTTGCAGAGGTGAAGGGGAAGTTGTTGATAGCTCAGTCCAGGAAGGACAAGAAGGAAGAAGGGATGAAGGCAAAGGACCTCAAAGCAATCCTTGAAGCACAAGAGGTTTGTTGCAAAAGGTTGCTTAATAAAGCACTTTATTAATCTTGTTTGAAGTTCTTTTGTTCATTGGTATAATGACAACTTCTACAAGTGAATCCTCAAATTTCTCCTTCATCACAAGACTCTATGATGGAGACTTGAAGCAAAACTTGTTCATCATGATGGACAAGGTGAGAGAAATGTATGAGGATGGAAGGAAGAGCATCATACTTAGAGAGCAGTTGAATTCCATGAAGGAAGAGAAGCAGTTGCTTTCCTCCAAACTACAGGAAATGGAGAGGCAACTTCATATTGCAAATATGAACCTGAAAAGGATGCATGAGTTGGAGTCACAGCTCTTTGTTTCCAAAGAAGCCTTGGTCAAGTATCAGCTTGAAGAAGAGGTAAGCCATTCCAGTTTGTCTTCAACTTCCTCTAAGAATGCTTATATTGGTTCTTTTGAAAAAACATACCAAAGGCATAGGTTCCAAGCTATGTCCAAGATGGGCTATGAAGGAAAAGGCTTGGGTAGACATGCACAAGGTATTGTTGAGCCAATAATAATTGAGGAAATACCTAAGTATTTGGGTCTTGGTTATGGACAAGCTTATGGAGAAAGTTCCAAAGCTACCATGAAGACCATTAAACAGCTCCAAGAAGGAGTTGCATTGCAGGTCTTCAAGAGTGTGAAGGTTGTGTTCAGGAGGAACGCAATAGCTTGAAACATCATTTGCAGGATGCAGTTTTTCAGAAGCACAAACTTGAACCAGAGAGTTGGGGAGACTCTGACAACCCTAAAGAGATTGATGGTGTTCCAAATGGAGCCACTTCTTCATTTGCTTCACCTCTTCACGAAGGCAATAAAGGTGAAAGAGAAAGGTATAAATCTGGTTTTGATCATCTTCCTTTTGATTTTGCAAAGCATGATAAATTTCCACATAAGCATGGGAAAAGAATTGCATGTTCCTCTTGTGGTTTGGATAACCATCATGTTTTTAGACGTTGGAAGAGAATGGCCACATACAGGAAACTTTTGAAGGAAAGGAAGCAAAAAGCCAAAGGTCCATTAGACAAGGCAAATCATGCTGTCAAGAGGATGCACATGTGTTGCACTTACTGCCATAAGCAAGGGCATCTTGCTGAAAGATGTTGGACTCTGAATCTAGTAATGCTTCCACAAAAGCTGAAGAAAATGGAAAGAGAAGATGGCAGAAAGGGAAAGGAAGATTCCATGACTGATGTGTCTCAGGATGATTCACATGTTGATGTTATGTGTAGACAAAGGTAGTACCTTTGAAAGGGATTGGTGAGAAATGGCTAGAGTTCTTATCCAATTAAGATTACATGCCTATTGATGCATCTATTTGCATTTCTTTGTTAATGAGATGCAAGTTTCAGGTTCTTACCAAGAAGGTGAATGGAAAAGTTGAGTAGGATACTCACTTTGTTGCTGCAACATTATATTTCATTTCAGCTTCAAAAGTATAGTGTACTTAAGTGAAAGTTGAAGGATGAAATGCATGCATAAGCATGATGTGCATGAACACAAGGATGTTGATGTTTTCCTTGTTTTGAACATGTATGTGTAATTAACTTGTAGGGTTGATTGCTTTGACATGCATGTGATGCAATGTTGACTTGGGAGAAGTTAACTTGGTCTCCAAGATGGAGATAATAATGAAGTGTTTCATTTGTATGCAGATGTAAGACATGGAGGTGTTCGCTAGAGGTGAAATCTATTTCTTTTGTTGAAGTAGGAGTTTGGGCCATCCAGTTGTTGTTTGTGTTTCTATTGTTGTTAACAGTTGTTGTTGACAGCTTGTCAAATAGATACAAATGAAAGTTTTGTGGAGCAGATGAACTTCACATTTGTTTGAGCCACCTTGGATCAATGATTAAGGCAAAGAAGTTAAAACCACCTTCTATGACCATTTCAACAGAAGTTCTATAGGAAGGCAAGGAGGAAGACAGTTCTTCCTAGGAAGACCAGCCCATCCAGGAAGGGAAGTGGTCAGAGACTTTGGTTCAGAGGCACTATGCAAGGCAAGTGTGTGGACACTAAAAGAAGAGGGTGTTGTTACTCTCAGGTACTGTTCAGATCAGTATATCAGTCTTTTGGAGACCAAAAGTTCTTTAGTGGGAAGGCGTGATCCAAAATGGATTTTGGATAGACTCCTAAGTCTAATTGTTCCTCATGGAGGAAAATGAAAGTCCAAGGAAGTTCCTAGAAATAGCCTCATTGCAGAGGTCTTTTCATTCTGAATCTACTGTAACTTGAATGGGCAAAAATGGACTTAGGATGCAGAAGTTATTGCAGAAAGAAGATGCCCTATGTTCTTTAGAAAAAGAGGAAAAATCCTCTAAAGTGGGCAAGAAACCCTTATAAAGGGAAATCACATCAGACTAGGGCAAAAGAGCAGACTTAAGCGGAAAGGGGAGAAACCTTTGATCCGTCGACCCGATGTATCGGATTGGAGGCAGACACATATGCGATATTGAGACCCTGGATCTGGCAATTGCGAACATGCGATATACCGATCGCCGATGATCGAATCGACGAATCAACATCGGTGGTGCACAGAAACCTGGGCCGAGCGACAGCGATCAGCGATCGATGACCCCCGATGTCGATAAAAAGGTCGGACCTGATAAGTTTTCAAAGCCCGATTGTATAAAATTTCAGGTCTGGGAATTCAGATTTTCACGTATTTCCCGTGTATTTGGGATTTTACCCAAAACACATATGCGATGTAATAAGCGATGAATCCAGACCCAAAAGGGTTTGTAAATGCAATTGCATAAAATTTAAAGTCCACCATAAAGCCATTTTGTGATGTTTTCAGTGTTTTTATGTATTTTTCAAATACAAAGGGAAACCACAAAACGAGCAGGATTTAGGGGCGAGTCGTAGGTGGTAAGTGGTTTTGGCCAGGCTCTGCCCTAGTCCATACACAGGCTGCCATGTGGCTAGGCACTGGAGAGAGAAAACTACCCTTTTCGAGCAGGTAATCTCTGTGCATGTTAGCCACCCGAAATCAATAATAGTCATTAATCAACAATCACTTGCGATCGCACCCAAAGATGGATCCGAAGGGAATATAGGGCGGAACTAATGATTTTTGAAGTCCGATAAACCGCGTTTGGGTGGATTTTCCTGTGTATTTATGTATTTCTCTGTGTAAATAGAGAACGACCATTTTTGGGATTTCAAAGGAATCGATGGTCGATTCCGTTACAGAACAGGTGGCCACCATCCCTGAAGGCGTTTAGCAATGATTGCTAATGCTCAGAGGGGGATTTGAGCGGACAGAGGTCAGGAGCCAGAGAGCCTAGAAGAGGAAACGAATGGACAACGTTGATTGGCTTAGAAGCCATAAGATGACATAGACAGAAGGAGAGCACTGAGACAGAAGCACAGAAAGCTAAGCAAAAACCAGAGAGCTGTAGAGAGCCAAAGAAGCCAGAACCGAAGAGCTAGAGCCAGAGCCAGAGGCAAGAGCCAGATCCAAGAGCTGAGAGCCAGAGCGAAAGCCGAGAGCCAAAAAGCCAAGACCTTCAAGAGCCAGGGATAAAATGGTGTCTAAACCCATTGTTTCTGTGTAAAACAGTGGAGTTGAGCCAAGAGCTTGTAAAAGGACTTTTCCATAATCCCAGAGAACCTAGTTGAGTTGACTAGAGCTCAAGGAGATGTAGCCCAAGATATTTGGGTGAACTCCATATTAAATTGTTTCTATGTGTTTTGTTTTATTGCTGCATTGTTTACTATTATATATATATGTTGTGTCAGCATAACAACATAATATTAAAAGCACATAAACAGTTCTAAAACAGACATAAGCATACACCTTATTTTCAAGCACATATTTAATTCCGCATTGGCTAATCATTTGTGACTTGGGAATATTTCAGCTTTGGAAGTGGGAGAGGTTCTTGTAAGTTAGACAAGAAGCCTAAGTGCCCCATTTTCAGATCATTCAACCACATGTAGACCAACACTTCAAGTCAACAAACAACATCGCTTTATAAATTATGGAAACATCAAAATATTAAGCCCTTAATCTTCATCCATCTTGGGATAGAGCCTATTAGTCCCAATGTTGAACCTAGGAACTCTAATACAACTTGTAACACACTCCCTTACATTCCTTAAACCAAAGGAGGTGGTTATTAGGTAGACCTGACTCCCAAGGTGTTGTTAAGTTAATGGGGTCTATATTTATTTAGCATTATTATAATTAAATGTCGGTTTTATACCATCATACATCACAAAATCTAGTGGAAATGTTGCAACCCTACCAATCCGAAAATCTACTGGATTTCAATAAGTGCCACACCGCCATAGTTTGCCAAAGTCATCAACATACTCAGAGAATTAAAATGTGAAAGTCTTCAACTTTGTCAATTTTCAGTCCAATGCTTCTCTATCACCAGTATGTGTTTCTCCTTCACTTCTTCTCTACTCCTTATTATTCAGCAGGGATATTAGTATGGTTCTACTTATTTTTACATTGCCGAGGCACATACCAATAATGAGAAAACAAAAGCAACCTGTCAATGACTTTGTTGTGCACTTTTCCAATCAAGCACACATTGCTGCTTAATTAAATTCAATTGATTGTGGTTTGCCATACACTGAGATTTGAAATGCAAAACATAGGCCAACCATGTTAATGATCACTGGAACCTATGATGTCAAATGTTCCCGACCCTCATATGCTCATTAAGGAAAGTTGAACGATGGTCTTGATGGTTCTAATTAATGTTAACCACCACAAGGAGAATTTCAATCCACAATCATATTTTCTCATTAGTTTCTTGCCTAAAGACGAGATAACAAGAATATGAGTATGATTTTGCCTCTGGATACTTGTAGCCAAATGAAAATCATGCAGACTTCCTTCGCACGTAATTGGATCCAATAATAGAGGCATATCATGCTCTGGCTTTCATTATGAACAAGACACTCTAGCAATATAGCTCATTTTTTATAATTAGAAGCACAAGTACATGCTCTAAACAATGTCTATTCCATCAAATATGTTTATTCTTGACGCTATAGCCTAGCGTCTAACCAGATCACCTTACATTTCAAAGACACGAACCACTCCAGCACATATCTACAAAATAGAAATGTTTTTCCCTCATTCAGGATGTTACACCACATAAAGTGCAACGTATTCTTAGTCTAAGAATATTCCTTGGAGGGACAGTGTTACAAAATAAGGCAAGTGATAGAACCTACACAGTTAACAGTATTTGAGATGTTGCAAACTCAAGAAGCAACATCAGGTACAAGAATAGATGACACAAATGTACATGGATATATTGTTTTAAGACATTGCTTGGTTGCTTGTGGTAACCAGATCATTACCCAACAATGGGAACTAAGACCGACTCTATTATTTGCAGCAATGTGATGCCAAAATAACGCACCTTTGCTACTTGATATTCAAACCAACACAATATTCCTGTCAAGTTAGTGATATATATATATATATATATATATATATATATAATATATATATATATATATATTATATATATATATATATATATATATAATACTTTGTTTTTATAATAAAAGTCATAAACAATGCTTAAACCAACAACAAATATAAATCTAAAATAGCAAATCCAAAGTCTAGCAAGCCATCTTACCAAGATCTACTAGCCATGCCAAAGGCCCCACAAAAGACTAAAGTCACACCAAGAAGTCCATCCTTGTATTTCTCAGTTCATCACACTATCAATGTTAACTTGTTAAACTTTAGTCCTTGCGGGAGCAACTTTTATATCATCTATCCATTAAATTGTACTAAATATGTTAATTAAATTAGGTTTATAACTTCTTTGATCTAGGTGTTCAAGGGAAAGTCATAGGATTTTGCCTACTTCACTATATCAATTAAGTATGGAATATCTTCTAGTGCAGTCCATAAGGGATTTGTGTTTAATTTCGTACACAAGAGATCATGAATAGAGGTCATCTTATTCTTCACCCCTAGTAGACTTATGTCCTTGTGCACTATTCTATAAAAATATGTGAAGTAAAAGAGGGCGGCCCATAACCTCTGCCATCAACTAACTGCAAATATGTAGACCATTCCTGCACTTGAATTTTCGACCAATTAGTATGATACTATTTACAAATAGATGGTTGATGGATATTACGCTTGCAAATACCATAAGAAGGCATATATCAGGATGTCTACTTTCTTTGAAATCACAATTATGCTTTCTAAGGAAGCAATGGGAGTTGAGAACACACCATCATTAGTTATGATATAAGGATATTGTATGCAATTGTGTGTGTGGGGATATATATATATATCTTCTATTATATAATAATATATATATATATATAATATATTATATATATTATATTATATTTAATATATATATTATAGTATATAATTGGATTTCTCACAGTAAATAGAATAGTAATTGTGGACTTGAATTTGATTTTTGAGATAAAATCCTAATTCATGAAGCAAGCTCACAACACCTCCAACAGGGGTCACGGGATCTATTTAAATTCAACAACATATTGCAAAGTTAAAATCCCTATGGTAAAGGATTGGGTACTCGATCAGTTACCCAACTGTGGCAACAACAGTTCCCCCACATGCTTCTATATTTTGAAGGATTAATTTCAGAATTGATTGTCCAAGGATCTCATGATACCATAGAAGGACTAAAGAAAGTTTCACATAATTCCAACTTAACAATAGCTCCTTAGACAAAAATTACTATAACATATGCCATAAAGTTAGCAACAAGACTGCTCTTTATTTTTGCAATAAAGCAAATTCCATGAAGTGTATTGTTTTCTTGTGGTTGTGTAAAAGCTAAACTAAGAAATTTACCATAATTGTAGCTTCAATGACATCAGTGGAAACCAAGGAATGCTTTATAAGCATGACCTCATTCTAGTGTTTGTTGTATGCCAACAATATGTATATCATGGAGGCGATGACATTGAGCAACAAGATATGTCGATGTGTGACATTCGAAGTGACAAGGGAGATGGGAGGTTATCACCTTCTAGTCTCTAGCATCTAAAAATCAGATAGTTACTTGATAAAACTAATCCAAAATAAGTTATAGTCATTGTCATCAACCACACTTCAAGCGCTGCCAAAATCATCTAAAATATTTATGAACTAAGGTAACCTCCAAAATATCAAAACATACAATGAGTATCATATGCACACTAATATTTAATTTCCATAAAAAGGGATGGAATTCACCAGACTTTCTTATATACAAAGACTATAATAAGTCATGTTGTCGCCCAAATTGTACACCAAAATGCGACAACACTTAGGGCGGGGGTTGTAACTCTGATCCTTGCCCTCTCCATTTAAGTTGTCACCTAATTGCAAACTAAGTGGGGTAGTCCCTATTGAATGAAGAGATGAAAAACTTATTGGAAACCAACAAGTAAAGGAGACACAACTGGATGGCCTAGCAACTTGGTTGAGATTATTAGGCAACTATGATTACTAAGCACCACATGATTAAATTTATTAATATTTGAAGTTAGAGACAAGTGCCTTTTGAGATTGATTATTTGCACAATATGGATTAGCTTACCAAGTAACCAGATGAATAGTTGCTGCAATATGCAAATTCTATCCTATATGAGGTGTAAGACCTAAATATATGTAAGATGCAAGCTCTTGGTAGATTTTAATTAGACGCCCTATCTAGGTGAATCCTTCTTCTCAATTCTTTTGGAACTACTCTTGAATGCAAGTTATAGAGAGAAGCCCAAAGGAAGGAGGGCAAGGCCTCATTAATGATACCTGCTATGGGGTTCTAACGACCTAGGTGCCTATGTTCCTACAAGGGGTTTCCCACAAGAGAACTGCAAGGTCACCTATGTTAATTGTGAATGAGGGTTTAGACTCCTCAAATAATGTGAAAAAGGTGGTTCTATCTTCTTACAACCAAGCTTATGTTTGGAGGTAAATTTTAGGAATGCACTTCTAGTCATAGAATGTAGATATGAGTGATGTTAGATTGCTTCAATAAGATGACCAATTAGATGCTCCAAATAGACAATTTTAAGCTACTTGAAACTAATATGTTCACAATGTTACCTATCAACACTACATCAATAGCAATAAATGAATCACTCTAAAAGATTTTCCACTGAAACCAAGCTAGCGATTAGATTACTCAATGACCCAAGATGCTTATTTTAGATTATTAGTGCTCTTAGTAAAGTTCTCCTAAACTCATGTTATGAAACAATTAGAAACAAGTGAAACTTATAATGGTTATATGAGTGCAATAGCAACAATATCAATGAGATTACTAACAATGATATGGTAAGCAAAGATTAACAAATGCAACTAGCTAACAATGTGACGCATATACAAATAACCATATTTCAAAACACCTTAATCAATATTGGAAGCAATGGTATGTATGCATACAAAAGGGAGAAATAATTAATTAATAAAACAAAATAATTACATCCTCACACTCACTCACACACTCCTACCTCTTACATGCCTCATAGGCTCACCTAAATTTATACAAATGGATTTAGAACCCAAGGTAAGTTCTAGATCCCTAAACTAACTCCCAAAATATCTATTTTGATTCCTAAAATATCTCATCCAATCCCTTATCCCTAGATAAGAGTTAACTAATCCATAATCTTCTCAAACCTTCCATAATACTCTTGAATATTCTCCTATTTACAAGAATTATCATTTTCTCTTAAAAACTATAGGAAAAATACATTAGTAACAATGTAAACTTTGAAACGGAAACTGATACTACTACCTGTTTCGTAGAGATAGCAAAAGAGTGACCCGATTTTGAAAAGGGGCGATGTAGAACACACATATTTTTTTTAGAGCATAGTTTTTGGCACTTTAAATTTTTTTATGTACATTACGTTTTAGAATGTTAGTGATTTGCACACTAATTTAAAAAAGTGGTGATTCT
>APFE030082899.1:0-14377 GCA_000404065.3 Pinus taeda | reverse complement strand
TTCCTCCAAGTTATTATTGTCATACATAAAATTAGTGTAAGTGTCCTTCTTGGATTTGATAATCATAACTTTTGTTTTGTCAGTGTTAACAGCCATACCCATGGTAGAGCAGAAATCCTTAAGAAGCCTGAGTTGCTTATCAAGATCAGATGGGCACCTTGCCAAAAGAACAATATCGTCAGCATAGAGAAGAAGGATGATGACTATCCTAGCTAAGATCGTGCCATCACATCCTGCTTCCTCTAAATAGCCTTCGAGCCTATCGATGTAAATGCCAAATAGGGTAGGGGAGAGGGGGCAACCTTGTTTAACTCTGATGTTGCACTTAATATATTTCGACCACCCCTCATTGCTCTTTAGCTTGGCGTTTACATTCTCGTATAACCTTATAGCAGCAGCTCTCAACTCGAGAGGAACCTTTAGCTCTTCTAATCTATTCCAAAGGTTGTATCTAGGAACCGTATTGAAAGCCTTTCTAAAGTCCACAAAGCAACGAAATAAACTGGATTTATCAGTACGACATTCCTCCGCAATGATCCTAAGCGTAACGAGGTGGCCTATTGTTGAGTGATGCCTTCTAAAACTTGCTTGGCCTTTAGCCCGCTTACCTTCACTTTCAAGCCATATGCTTAACTTCTTTTCCAAAATACTACCATATAACTTGACTAAGAGAGGACCGATCATAATTGTCTGATAATTAGAGGGGTTATTTGTATCCCCACTTTTAAAAATAGGGATAATGATGCTCTCAGTCCAAGGTTTAGGGAACACTTGCTTGACTACTTGATTGAAAATCTTATGGATGTGGGGGATGAGGACAAGACCTCCAATTTTTAAGATTTCTGCCTGGTAACCTTCAATGTCCTTAGCTTTCCCATTAGCGAGGCGATTAACCCCAAACTTAATGTCTTCTAAAGAGAAAACTTCTTTCATTGTGAGCAGGGTTTCCAAATTATCCATGACATTTTGAGATTCATAAAGATTTTTAAGATAGGAATTCCAATCTTGAAGAGCAATTTTATTATTAACTTTAGTCTTCCTAGTGAGAATCTGCCTCCAAAATTTCTTAGGAGCTACCTTAGAGAGGTGTAAGAGATTCTCCTGTCTTTGACGAATGTACTGCCCTTTTTCCTTTTAGTTAGGGCTTTATATATTTTTATCTTGTCCATTTTAAGAGATTCATCAACAGCTTCCTTAATTGCTCTCCTCACACTTTTACAATCTTTGTCATACCATGGATTGGTTTTGCTATTTCTTTTATTATTTGAAATTTCAATTGAGAACTTGTTAATAGAAGATGAGAGGGTTGTAGTAAAATTATGATAGAGGTCTTCTATGTTGTCTATACTAGATAAAGGAAGCAAATTATTTTTTAATTCATTTAGAAAGAGATCATTTTTATTTCTATCAAATATTAAGTTCTTTTGGCTGTAAGTATTATTTTATGTGGGAACTCTATGCATGACAAAATTGAGAGTTATAAGTAAAGGCCTATGATCAGATTCAGGTTCGTGGTCGTTTAAGATGTCAAAATTTATTATTTCATTGTATAATGGGAGATCGGAAATAACGTAGTCTACCACGTTGCTACCAAGTCCATGGATGCAGTTCATCTTGCTGGAATTGGGCCACTTCTTTAGACCATGCAAATTATGAGATCCTGAGCACTATAGAGCTTGACTAGCTCTGACCCAAACAAATTTTTCCCGAGGTCTTCAGAGCTTCTTTTGTACCTACTAGCTAGAGTAGGGTCTTCGTCTAACCAAAGAGGATTAGGGTTGGAACGATTGCTTAGAATAATATCTTGGTTGTTTGAAGTTCGAGCATTAAAGTCACCTATTAAAAGGATATTACCATCATTCCTTAGGCTAGAAATATCATTCTCTAAACCATTGTAAGGGTTAACTTTATCTAGATTCTTCTTCTTATAGAAGTTAGAATTGATAGGGGGGAAATAACATATTGTTATGTAGGACTTTTTAATATTAATGTCTCTGATCTCTATCCAACTATATTGGTTGTGAGGGTCATTTTTATAAATCCTAGCATGGGGGGAGATGTTCTTCTTAATGTAACAAGCTATTCCCCCAATGCCTCTACGGGAAGATCACTTGTTCCAGGTAGACCATAGCGTAAAGCCATCTATGTTAGGGACCTTAGATTCTTCGTGCTCCCAAGTTTCACAACAGAAAATAATATCAACATCATTTGAAATCCAACTTAGCTTAGGGCCTTTGTTCCATGGGAAGCCCCGACAGTTCCAAGAAAGGATTCGGAGCATGTTTAATTGCTATTGATTACTATATTTTTGGTTTCTATCTCGAATAAAGACTTTTCTATTTCTGATTATTGCCAATTTTCCTTCCTTTCTATCTTCTTTTACCTTTTGAACCTCCTTTCTTAATTCTGCTTGATCTTCTAGAATGAGATCTTCATTTATGAATATATATTTTTATTTTAAAATGCAATAATATTATTTTGAAGGAATTTATTCAATATAAATTTTGTAAACCGATGATCATTACTTTCAATTATCAATGATTTTACAAACTTACGACCATTACTATTAATATTTAGAGTTAAAAAAAAAGAATGTTTCTTTTGTCAAAAAAGTAATTTAAAAAAAACATTATTTTGATATCAAAATGTAAATTATTTTTATTAATTATTTTTGTATATTTCCATTTAGAAATGCAAAAAAAAAAATTATTATTTTCAAGAAATTTTATTGCCTTATATAAAGTCTATTAATTGGTAATCATTATTTTTAATTATAAAAATATATTACAAGCTCCATGATCATCATTTTATATCAAGGGTATTGCAAATCCGTGATCATTATTTTTAGTTATGAAAGATATTGCAAAACAATTTGCCTATTTAATCTATAATGATTACTTTATGATTATGGGGTTGTTGTTTCCATTGATGAAGCAAAAGTATATCCTGTTGATCTAGAAGCAACAATTGATCCTAACACTTGATTACTAGTATCAATGCTAACATTTGACTACTACTATGTGTCATATTAGTTAAAAGAAAAAATAGAGGAAAAGCAAGTTGTTTCATAGAAGGAATTTTATTGGTTATAAAGATTATTAACCCATAATCATTAATTAAAATATATTACAAAATCAATGATCATTATTTTCAGTCATGAAAGATATTGCAAAACAATTGATTCATCACTTTTAATAATAAAAGATATTAGAAACTCCATGATTATTATTTTCAGTTATGTAATTTATTGGCAAAATATTTGGTTATTTGATAAGAAAGAGGGGGCCATTAAGATGAAATTTAATCATGATATAATAAATAAATATTTAAGATAATGAATTTAAATATTAAATAATACAAATGAATAATTTTATTTTATTCGGAATAATACCATGATTAACATGTATATTATATAGCAGTTTTTTTATTATTATTGAGGCGGAGTGTGCAAATGCATCCTAGTGTTAGTTCCAGCACAATCATCTTAGTAGAGTAGCCCATAAGGTATGTATATCCTAATAAAAATAGGATCTATAGAGAGCACTGGTATAATAGGGTATATATATCCTAATAACAATAGAATCTATAGAGCATACTAGTATATAGAAGCAAAGGAGAATTATTAGTAAATATAATAGCTATAATAATAACGATCTATAGAGCACACAGATTCATATATATGATTGTTATTACACCTCAGGAGCCCTACCGATCCCTCAAACCACACTTTTATCAGTAGTTTGATATAAACGAGCACAAGTGCTGAGAAAAAAACCCTGAAAAACTATTACAATACGTCAAACACAACTGTTGAGAGCCCCAAAAGATGATGAATGGGATTTGTATTGACTGGAAGGTCCTGTGGTGCCAAAATGATCATTAGAGGGGGCTAAGGTGGAATTTGGTATTTCCACATATATAAAATTAGTGTAAGTAATAATTTTCTATTTGATAAACATAACTTTTATGTTTTTAGTGTTTACCCTCATACCCATGCTATAATATAAATCTTTCCAAATTCCGAGTTAACTGATAATGTTAGAGAAACTCTTTAGCATAGGAACAACATCATCAATGTAGAGAAGAAAAATGATGACTCCTATAGCTAAATTATTCCAACAAAACTAGTTTCTCCTAAACATGCCTCTAACTTGTTAATGTAAATGCCAACAGGGGTAGGTCATAGAGAACATCCTCTCTTATCTCATATATTACAGGTAATCTCTTCTCACCAACCATCAATGTTCCTAAACTTTGTGAAAATATTTTTATATGAGGTTGTCAAGTCAAATGGACCCTATAGCACTTCCTATATATTCCAAATGAAAATTCCACGAACCACGTCAAATGTCTTCCTATAGTCGATAATGGAGCACAAGGTATTAGTTTTATTACTATGCCATTCCTCTATAGTGACCTTAAGCTATAACTATGTGGTCCACAGTGGAATGATGGCTTGTAAAATCCTCTCAAGCTTCTTTATTCCTTTCTCTTAAAATTATAACCATATCCTAATCTTTTTTCTTGCGAAATTATTATAGGTCTCACTTCGCTAGAATAGCATGGTGTATCATAATGGCCCTCTAGGTAGATGGATTATTTAGTCATTGGTTTTAAAAATAGGAGAAATGAAGCTTAAAGTCAATGGTTTGGGAAAACTTGCTTGACTACTAGATTGAATAGCTTGTGAGTGTGAAGGATCAAAATATAAGCTACTATTTTAGGATATCAATTTGATAGCATGAAGGATCAAAATATGGCCTCCTAATTTAGGATCTTAATTTGGTAGCTTTGTACCTCCTCAATTTTCTCCTTTACAACCTGTTTAACCCAACATTCTATACC
This sequence comes from Pinus taeda, assembly GCA_000404065.3. Classification (NCBI taxonomy): domain Eukaryota; kingdom Viridiplantae; phylum Streptophyta; class Pinopsida; order Pinales; family Pinaceae; genus Pinus; species Pinus taeda. The sequence continues at coordinate 9,532 of APFE030082899.1, read as the reverse complement.
TTTCAAGCTAAAAAGATGTTCTTTTTTGTTAAATGTTCAATATTGGAAGACACATAGATATTCTCTGGATATGAATTTCAATACAAAAAATAATATTGGAAGATACATAAATATTCTCTAGATATCCTAATCTTTTTTTTTGCGAAATTATTATAGGTCTGACTTCGCTAGAATAACCCGTTGTATCATAATGGTCCTTTAGGTAGAGGGATTATTTAGTCCTTGGTTTTAAAAATAGGAGAAATGAAGCTTTAAGTCAATGGTTTGGGAAAACTTGCTTGACTACTAGATTGACTAGCTTGTGAGTGTGGAGGATCAAAATATAAGCTCCTATTTTAGGATATCAATTGGATAGCGTGAAGGATCAAAATATGACCTCCTAATTTAGGATCTCAATTTGATAGCTTTGGACCTCCTCAATTTTCTCCTTTTCAAGTTGTTTAACCCAACATTCTATACCTTTCAAGCTAAAAAGTTGTTCTTTTTTGTTAAATGTTTAATATTGCAAGATACATAAATATTCTCTAGATATGAATTTCAATACAACAACGAAATAATACTATTTCTTTTGTTTTTACTAATTCATATATTTTTTATGTTTATTTTTACTAATTCAAATATATCTTTTAATTGGTTATTCAAATTTAAAAAATGTAAAGAATGCCTTTCTTCCCTTTAATTTATATAATATATAATTGAAAACAACATAGTTTATATATAATTTAAATTTCATAAATAATTTAAATAATAAAATAAAAAATTATAATATTAAAAAACAACTCACTTAAATTACTCTCTAAATTTGTTAAAATTGTTTTATATTAATTTAATTATATTTATATCATATTATTATTATAAATGTAAAAATAACAACCAAAACAATGAAAGTAATGTCTTCCTTTACATATAGTTAATTTTTTTTATGAATAAAAGCAATAAATCATCTATCAACCAATTGACTTAATTTCTGTTATTCCTTTTTTCTTATTCCAAATTAAATATCCATATATAAAAGTGTTATTTTCCATATTCTAAAAATTCAAGTTTTTGCGTTAAAATTTTTTTTTTTGTAAATGTTATGTGACTAATTAAAATGTGTTGATTTGTATACAAAGGAACAAGCTATTTGATTAATATTTAGAGTTTAAAAAAAACGATGTTTCCTTATTTCAAGAAAAAAAAGATTACAAATGTTTTTTTCACAATTAGTTGATTCACAATTATTTTCAAGACTAACATATGTTTTTTCCCTCTATTAATCCTTTCTTAATGTTATATTTTTAGAGGTTTTAGGGCATATTTTTGAATTAATTTCCAATAAGTTGGTATTTACATATATAAAATTACTATAAGTGATCATTTTCTATTTGATAAACATAACCTTTATGTTTTTAGTGTTTACCCTCATACCCATGCCATAATATAAATCCTTGCAGATTCCAAATTAACTAATAATGTTAGAGAAAGTCTTTAGCATAGGAACAACATCATCAATGTAAAGAATAAAAATGACGACTCCTATAGCTAAATTGTTCCAACAAAATCAGTTTCTCCTAAACATGCCTCTAACTTGTTAATGTACATGAAAATAGGTATAGGTCATAGAGAACGTCCTCACTTATCTCCTATATTACAAGTAATATCCTCTCACCAACCGTAAATGTTCCTAAACTTTGTGAAAAAAATCTTATATGAGGTTGTCAAGTCAAATGGACCTTATAACTCATCCTATATATTCCAAATGAACCATGTCAAATGTCTTCCTATAGTGGATAATGGAACGCAAGGTATTGGTTTTATTATTATGTCATTCCTCTATAATGGCCTCAAACTACAACTAGGTGGTCCACAGTGGAATGATGGCTTGTAAAATCTTCTCAAGCTTCTTTATTCCTTTCTCTTAACATTATAACCATATCCTAATCCTTTTTTTGAGAAATTATTATAGATCTGACTTGCCCATAATAGTAGCCTAGTGTATCATTATGGTCCTCTAGGTAGAGGGATTATTTAGTCCTCGGTTTTAAAAGTAGGAGAAATGAAGCTTTAAGTCAATGGTTTGGGAAAACTTGCTTGACTACTAGATTGAATAGCTTGTGAGTGTGAAGGCTCAAAATATAAGCTCCTATTTTAGGATATCAATTTGATAGCGTGAAGGATCAAAATATGACCTCCTAATTTAGGATCTCAATTTGATAGCTTTGGACCTTTTCAATTTTCTCCTTTACAACTTGTTTAACCCAACATTCTATACCTTTCAAGCTAAAAAATTGTTTTTCTTTTTGTTAAATATTTAATATTGCGAAAAATAAATAAATTATTCTCTAGATCGAATTCAATTTATAACAATGAAATAATATATACTCTTATATATAATATATATATTATATATATTTTCCTTTACTATTCAAATATATCTTTGTAATTGTATTAATATAATTTTAAAAAATTGTCTAGAATGCCTTGCCTTTATTGTATATTAATATTATAATTGGAAAAAAACAACTTGATTTTTATTTTTCATTAGTTATATGTCATTTAATTCATAAAATTTAAATAATAAAATAAAAAATTGTAATATTAAAAACAACTCACTTAAATTATTATTTAAATTTTAAAAACTTGTTTTATATTAATTTAATATATTTATATCATATTATTATTATAAATGTAAAATCAACAAAACAATGAAAGTAAGGTCTTCTTTTACATATAGTTAATTTTTTATGAATAAAAACAATAAATCACCTATCAACCAATTGACTTAATTTCTGTTATTCCTTTTTTCTTATTCCAAATTAAATATCCATGTATAAAAAGTGTTATTTTCAATATTCTAAAATAGGGTTTTTTTGTTAACAATTTTTTTCTTTCTAAAATGTTATTGTGACTAATTAAAATGTGTTGATTTGTATACAATGAAACAAGCTATTTGATTAATATTTAGAGTTTAAAAAAATGTTGTTTCCTTATTTCAATAAAAAAGAAAGAAAGATAACAAACCTTATTTTAGTATGTGGAAAATGTAAAATTATTTTTTTATTTATAAAATAGAATAATATTATTTAAGAAAAAAAAATTCACTATTAAAGTTGTATGAATTTATAAAAAGGTTTACAATCTTCATTAAACATTACTTTTAATTTTAGAGTTAAAATTATGTTCTTTGTTCCTAAAAAAACACCTTATTTTGATGTCAAAGCTTAAATTATATTTATTAATAACCTGGTATGTTTTCATTTTAAAATTATTAATAATATTATTTAAAAAAAATTGTTATTAGCTATAAAAATTTATTCTTATTGATTCATAATTCATTCTTTCCTTATTAAAGGATATTAGGAAATTTGGATGAATAGCAATTAATTATTTTCAATATTACAAAACAAATTAAGCTATTACATTGACATCGTTCATTTCAGAGTTTGTAAAGTATTGCCGAATTTTTAATTTGGTTATTTTAGAAAAGGAACATGATTAGATTGAAATTTACTCATATAATGATGATTAAATTTATAAGCTGCAGCACAATCACCACCGTATCCAAAAGGACACCCGTATATAGAAGCAAATAAGGATTATTTATAAATATAGTAGGAATAATAATAGGGAGCCCTGCCAATTACACTTTATCAGCAGCAGCATGATATAAACGATAACCATAAATCAAGCACAACTCATGCTGAGGGAAAAAAAGCACGAAAAACTATTACAATACGTCAAACACAACTGTTGAGAGCCCCGAAAGATGATGAATGGGATTTTCTATTGACTGGAAGGTCCTGGGGTGCCAAAAGGAGCATTAGAGGGGGGTTGGTGGAATATCGAAGGGAGTGGTGGGTTGTGGGGTTGGTGGAATATCGAAGGGAGAGGCTGCAGGAGTTTTGGGAAAGCGAGGAGGGCCTGGTCGTGGAAAATTGAATGGAGGCCTTGGATGAAATTTGGGGAAGCCTGGAGTGCCCGGTTGTTGAAGTGGTGGAAAACCGCGCGAAGACCATTGCAACGAAGGGGTTGTGGACGCTTGAAGGCCCGCTTCCAAATTTTGGCTGGTAGGTCCTGGGGTGCCAAAAGGAGCATCAGAGGGGAGGGACTCAGGTGGAAAGCCTAAAGCGGTCGGTGCGCTAAAAGGAGCATCAGAGGGGGCCTGAGGTAGTGGAATATCGAAGGGAGGGCGTGGAGGCCCCGGTCGTGGAAAATTGGATGGAGGCCCCGGAGGAAATTTGGGGAAGCCTGGAGTGCCGGGTCTGAATGGAGGAAATTTGGGGAAGCCTGGAGCGCCCGGTCTAAATGCAGGAAAGCGTGGAGTACCTGGTTGTTGAAATGGTGGAAAACTTCGCAAAGGGTTTGTGGACTCCTGTAGGCCGGTTTCAGTCAAATATCCAGTGATGCCAAAAGGAGCATCAGAGGCCGGCTGAGGTGGAAGGCCTGGAGTGGTGGGAGTGGGTTGTGGAAATGGTGGAGTACTGAACGGGGGAGTGTCGGGAAGAGGAGGGAAGGCGAAGCCTGACCCTGGAGTGGTCGGAGAATCGAAGGGAGGGCCGGGAGGATTTTTGGGAAAGCGTGGAGTGCCTGGTCGTGGCCAATTGAATGGAGGCCCTTGAGGAGTTTTGGGAAATGGCGGCCGAACGAAGGGAGCGCCGGGAGGAAGAGGAACTTTGGGAATGCGATAAGGTTGAAAAAATGGTGCATTACCCAAGGGAGACCACTGCAACGAAGGGTCAGGGTTTGTGTACGTCTGCGGGCCTACTCTCCAGTTTTGATCAAAATTCTCGGCCACTGCTCGGCCCCTCATCATTGTCAACACGCCTTCGCCTTCGCCTTTGCTGTAACCACACGATGCGGGTACGGTTTCGTGGCGGTAGCTGAAAGACCCTGCACTGTACGCGAGAACTCCATTGGAGAACGACCGTAGCGTGAGGCGTGAGGGTGCAGACTTTGAGGGAATCCTGCACGAGTTGTGAGGGCTTTTGAGCGGCTTCACCCAACACTTGCTCAATTGATAAGCAGAATGAAAAATATGGGAAGGAAACGCCACCGTGAATTCTCCATTTTCATCTGTTTCCCCTGTGATGGATACGGTCATCGTACCTTTCCTGTTGAGGCTGCATTCCACAGCTACCGAAGCACCTGTTCGTTTGTTCATCAAAGGAGTTATGCATCTACCATATATTTACCATATATGGAAAATTAAATATGAAAATGACTTTCATACCAGATATGACGTAGCCATTTTGAGAGGGCCTGCCCTCTAAACATGCATCACAGAACACATTTCCAGTAACCACGACAGATCCAGAAGCCTTTTCTTGAGCTGCCGAATTAGTGGCGGCACCCAAAGCCAAGTAGCTTAGGAGAAAGCCAACCAGAATGGGTATTATTGCAGGAATTTCAACAGACGCCATGATCGGCACTGAAGTTACAGACAAGTGTGTGTGTATCGGTTGAAAGCATAGTAGGTTATATAGGTAGTGGTGTGGAGTACATTTCCTTGGCAGTTGCCGAGTAAAATGAATAATGAGATCAATGATTCGACGTAATCGTGGAAAATGTGTACGTGGATAGATTTGAAGGCCATCTGCCTTGGAATTTGACAATTCATGTTTTTATATTTGGGTTTGGAGTTGCGATCCATCGTTTTTTCGTTCGCGAGTTTTCCTCATGGTTTGAGTTTTCCTGATTCGCTGAAATCGGGATTTTATATTTGGGCTTGGAGTTTTTTACGTTCGCGAGTTTTCCTCATGGCCTCAGTTTTAGATTCAGTGAACTAGACGGTGGTTTTATATTTATGTTTGGAGTTGCCATTGTTTTACCTGTCGCCAATCTTTTCTTTTTAAATGAAGGAAATATAAATATTTTTCTTTTATTATTTTATTTATACGTGGATCTCAACGTATTTCCGTTTGTCGTGTGGATCTCTTTTGTAATTAGTTATGTAAGTAGTTATCAATCATTGCTCATTTCAGATTTCCAGCGAAGCTCAATGATATGATACGCGTGATCATCCCCAACTTGTAACTAGCTTGCCCTACTTTTCATTCTCCTTTCTTTTTCTCTATCATAGAGAGTTTTTCCCCTGTTTCTCTAGCGTATGAATGTATGTTCCATGGTCTATGAAGGTCTCCCTTGATATGCCTTGATTAATAAAGTATTTTAATTTAGATTGGATTTCATCCATGGCTTTCTATGCCTTAAGACCATATTACCCTCCTTGAAAGGATAGTCTTCGATTACTAAAGGTTTTCATGGATATGAATTGCAAAGTTTCACTTCATTGAAGATTTATGGATTCATGGAGAGACGAATAATTGTTCATTTCTAAAGGATTGTGGGTTTTGGATGGGAAATATTCCATGTCAAGAATAATGGAACAATGATATGAGTTGTCTCCTATGGTTATCCACTACTTAAAATTGAGGTTTTGGTATAGAATTATTTCTAATATGAGGAAGAAATCTAATCATTTGGACGCAAGGGTCGAAAAATTTCTATTGTTTGACCAAGTAGGATGGATCTTCACATGAACAATGTTGCATAGGTTGATGGATTCAAATAAATCAGTTAGGAAATCAGGGAGGGGGTAAGATATGGCCATACAACCCCAAACCTCATAAACCCCAAGAGAGAAATTTAAATCTCCTTCAATGAGAGAGATGTCTCAGTCCACATAGAGAACAAGAGATTTCGACTCAAAAATCCCATGAAGAAACCAACCATATGAACCTATTGTGTCAACTTGTAATAATCCCATTAGACTACCCTGTTGCATCATTGGTTACAAAGTCCACATAGGGAAAGCTTGATTTTAATGTATTTTCTTAATTTGTTGATTCTAATATTCATTTTTGGGGTAATGAGTTATAGGTAATTTAACTTGATTATATCTTTTATAATCAATATTCTAGAAGGGTTGGAAATGCCCCTACGGTTTAAAGATGGAATTTTCATTTGGAGACTTGAGAGGGACCTTAAGCTCTAAGGACCTTAAAATAGATTTCTCTTCCCAAAGGGAAGTTCAAAATGTGCTTTCTTTTAAGCGTAGATAAATATTAGGTATTCTATGCCTCTATTCAATGATTTAATTCTTTTTTCTTTGATCATTCTAAGGTTGCATCCAAGTTCATGAATAACAAGATCTCTAGAGTGTTCGACAAGAGAATGGAAGTGTATATTATAATGAGCAAGAGTGGGTAGGGAAGTGAGTTGGGGTGGAGGATGATATATGGGGAGTAAATTGGCACAATATAGGGGAGATGAAGGAGGAAAAGAGGGAAAGGAAGGGTTGAAAAAGAAAAGTAGGGAAGAGAGGTGTGAGGAGAGGTCTGGGAGGGTGTCGAAAGGGGTGGGACTAGGGGAGGATTCATGGAGATAGTAGAGAAGGAACCCTTTAAATTATTCAACTCAAAACATGATAGCGGGAATGAACCATTCATACCTATGGAGTAGGGGCCCTCCTAAGAACATGTGGTTGATGGACCCTAAGCTGCTTCAAGCTCTTGGGTAGTCAAAATTAGGGCCTAATTAGTGCCTTGCAAAGGACTAGTCACCATAAAATCTTGAATTTGAGGGGAACTTTAGTAGGGGCATCCCAAGATATTGATGTCGCCAGAGAAAGTTGAGGGGATACTGAGTAGAAGGGATCCTTCCTTACACATTTGTCTTCCCAGGCTTCCTAGAGTTGGCTTTGTCAAATAGAGTTAAGGATCTAATGTTTAAAGATATGCCTTTTTCTATTCTTGCAAATTTGAATGTGCTTGTGTTAGGTCCCTATAATACTACTAATTTCCCCATTACTATTGTCGTTGAATCCCTTATTGTTATTGTTGTGCCCCTATTGTCCCCATATTGTTATTATTGTGCACCATAGAATCCCTCTATTGTTATTTTTGTGCTTTTATATTATTATTGTTAGATCGACTTGGTTATATTGTGACCTCTTAGACTCCTACATATAGAGTGTAGGTTTTGTCATTTGAATCATCCAAGAATTGTTCATTTGTGTAATGTAAAGGACGTTTCCCCCTTAAAGAGGTTGAATTCTAAGGGGTTGATCTATCTTTTCTATCTTTTTATGAGCTGGTTTCATAACATTTGGTATCAGAACTTTGGATTCTAAGGTTTCGCTACTCCAAACAGGTCATCATGAAATTTTCGCTATAACTTTTTTTTCTACAACGTTTTAGAATCTAAAAATAAAACTAATTTGAGATTAAATCGTGCTAAACCTCGGATCTGAATTTTAGATTTTGTCTCGTTATATTTTTCGAGATATGATCTGAGGAAGTTATGGTTTTTGCAAGCTCCAGAATTTCATCTAAAACAGGTTATCGTCGAATTTTCTCACTATATTTTAGGACATATAATCCGAGGAAGTTAGGCTTTTGCAGACCCCGAATTACATTCCAAACAGGTCACCTTAGGAAACTCGTCATAAATTTCACTCTGAGAATCAGATTGAATTTTCGTAAGAAGTTATATAAAGAGGACAGATTGTAGCTTTTTTTGGTATCATATTCATAACCTAAGGTTGAAATAGTGACCCACAGCACGTCGTATAAGTTCTCTCTACTGAACCATTCTATACTCAAGCCATCGTGCGATATTTGGTATAACTCTTCATTGGAGAATCCAATCTTGATCAGGCTTGTGGGGTTAGAAAGATTACTCAGAGGGTTAGCGCAAGAAGAAATTTGAGACCTGGAAAATCCAAAATTAAAGAGTTATATTCAATATAGAGTTCCTACAAAGTGAAAAAAGGTGTGTAGTTTTTTTTAAATTTTTGCATAAGCTTGGTTTCAAAAATTAGTTTGAAGCAATTCAAAGAGCATAATGAAGCACTATTATCAGTAATTGATGCCCCGAAGAAAAAAAATGGAAACACCTAGTAAGAATCCCGAAAGCTCTAGCATAACTCATGAATAAGATGAAGAAATGCAACATGATATATGAAAATTACGAGACCAAGTGCAACAAATTTCACTCGCACAAAAAGTAACAGAAAATAAGATGGATGGTTTAAAGAAAGACATAGAAGCCAAGATGGACGGTTTAAAGAAAGGCACAGAAGCTAAGATGAATGAAGTGGAAGCTAATATGGACGGTGTGAAAGCTAAGATGGACGATTTAAAGAAAGGCATGGAAGATTTCAAGACAGATTTGACAAAGTTTCTACAAGAAATTCTTACTAATGGCAAAAGAGTAGTAAAGGAAACTCATGACAAGAACAAAATAAATGTTAATCATGATTTCATAGAGTCTAACGTGGATCGAAGAACCACCATGTTCCAAAGATCGATATGAGGAAGTTTGATGGCAAGGATCTCAGAACATGGATACTACAGATGGAGCAATTTTTCGATCTCCATAATGTGCAAAACACACAAAAGGTACGAATTGTAACTTTATATTTAGAACCAAATAAGTTTGTATGGTATCGAGGGCTTTTCTCTCGTAAACAAATTGTCACTTGGGATATTTTTACAGATGAAATGATAGCACATTATGAGGATATAAAAAGAAACACCTTTTTTAGCCA